>SSNS01000001.1:7321377-7410472 GCA_006937985.1 Aphyosemion australe
CTAGGACCGCCCCTGACTGTGGAGGCCATTTGAGTCCAGTGAACTCATTGTCATGTTCAAGAAACCAGTCTGAGATGATTCCAGCTTTATGACATGGTGCATTTTCCTGCTGGAAGTAGCATCAGAAGATGGGTACACTGTGGTCATAAAGGGATGGACATGGTCAGCAACAATACTCAGGTAGGCTGTGGCGTTGCAACCATGATCAATTAGTACTAAGGGGCCCAAAGTGTGCCAAGAAAATGTCCCCCACACCATCACACCACCACCAGCAGCCTGAACTGTTGATACTCCTGTTATTTTTATGTTTGTCTTACATTAATCTTTTAATTTTTCTTCCAGTGTTTCCTCTGGTGGGGGCCCTCTACCTCAGGGGCGGTGGTCGACTGCTGCTGCCTGGGTGCCCTCTGGGTAGTGCTTGGGTGGAGGTGGGGTCTCTGTGCCCTCCCTCTCCATTGCACCCTGTATCGCTACATCGGCTGCTGCAGTTGACCTACTGCTGCCGGGGAACACGGCTTCTCTGATGGCGTTTCCATGCCCTTCCATATCTGGCTCATCTGAACTCAGCCAAATATCATTTTTACTGATGTTCTTAAGTGTGTGTGTGGGAGGGATGGGAATGACGGTTATATAGGGTCATTTTAACCTGTAAAGCACTTTGAGTTGCATTTTATGTTGGAAAAGCGCTTTATAAATAAAGTTTGATTTGATACAAGGCAGGATGGATCCATGCTTTCATGTTGTTGATGCTAAATTCTGACCCAACCATCCGAATGTCGCAGCAGAAATCGAGACTCATCAGACCAGGCAACATTTATCCAATCTTCTATTGTCCAGTGTTGGTGAGCCTAGCCTCAGTTTCCTGTTCTTAGCTGACAGGAGTGGCTTCTGCTGCTGTAGCCCATTTGCCTCAAGGTTCCACGTGTTGTGCGTTCAGAGATGCTCTTCTGCATACCTTGGTTGTAACGAGTGGTTATTTGAGCTACTGTTGCCTTTCTATCAGCTCCAACCAGTCTGGCCATTCTCCTCTGACCTCTGGCATCAACAAGGCATTTTGGCCCACAGAACTGCTGCTCACTGGATCATTTTCCCTTTTTCGGACCATTCTCTGTAAACCCTAGAGATGGTTGTGCGTGACAATCCCAGAAGATCAGCAGTTTCTGACATACTCCACCAACAACCATGCCACATTCAAAGTCACTTAAATCACCCTTTTTCTCCATTCTGAAGCTCGGTTTGAACTGCAGCTGATCGACTTGACCATGTCAGCATGCCTAAATGTGTTGAGTTGCCACCATGTGATTGGCTGATTAGTCATTTACGTCAACGAGCAGTTGGACAATTAGCTTCCACTAGCTGAGACGTTCTCTGCTGTTTCCTGGACGCTAAAAAAACAACAGCCTTCCCTGTTGTGAGTCAAGATGGGTTGAACAGGTGTACCCAATAATGTGGCCAGTGAGTGTATATGCTCCTCAGTACTCATAAAAACTTTGGTCTAGCCAACATTGGAATTCTGTATCAGGAAAATGCATATTAGGATCAGACCTGGGATCAGATATGATCACACACAAATACACACCAAACTAAATTGTGGAAACAGAGTAAAACAGACTTTTGTGTCTTCAGAACAGCTTTGAAGCCATCTTTGTGAGGTAAAACAACTCCACTGTTTTCTCAATTTCCTCTGCCACTATTTTTGGATGTCATGTTTTTTTGTTTTGTTTTTTTACATATTATGTATTTCTGTTTGAGCAACAGCTCTGTAATGCTTACCTTTCTCCACCACCTTGCATTTTTGGTAGCTGAACCAAAACTCAGTCTTCTACAAACTCATCAGAACACATAATATCACACTGCATTCCCACAAAACAGCAGTGAACAGTGTGTGAGAGAATATCTGAACTAACTCTGACCCATTATGCTTCTCAGCCCAGTTGTTACAGCCCCCACCTTGTAAGAAGAAAGTGCTTTTTGATCGACACTGATTCTCTGCTTTTTACATGCCAAGAAAGAAAGAGTCTACCTGAGGGAGCAGTCGGTGTGAGGCAGTCCCTTCACGGCTGACAAAAACGTTTCAGACGTGCTTTGGCCACATGGCTGTTTGTGTGCTAACTTGCACCAAAAATGCCCACATTTCCATTTTAATTTCTCAGCTCAGCCGGAGCTGACGGCATCCGTGAGTGTTGTCAAGTGCTGCTGGGGAGAGTAAGACCACTCAAAGCTTTTAGAGAGTCTGTGGTAAAAACTAAAGCTACAGAGCTGTTATTAAAAGTCCAACCATCTAATCATATGAAAGAGTCACAGCTTAAAGTAATTAGTCTGAATGACAGAAGACCAGGTGCACTTAGGGGCTATTTCTGTCTGGTTGTTTCACTTCTTCAGATTTTATATTTTAATCTCTACTTCTTTCCCTGGAATATTGGACGTTTGGAGGTTTCCATTTATCCATTTCTTACAGTCACTCCAGGATAGTGTTTATAAAAGTTTGTCTTAGTTTTCAGAAAGTCACCTGCTGGTTTTATAACGACAGCTCTACAGTCTGGGTGATGAAACACGTCACTGCAGCTCAATAAAATAATTTACTGTCCATCAAATGAAACTTTCTCTGGCTACAACATGCTACAATATAAAGATATTAAATTATTGTGATAAATACATTAAACTTTAAAAAACAAACTCCATTTTAACAACTAGTTTTGATATAAATTTATGAAAAAGTTCATCATCAGTGTTTCAAAAATGTCTGAACTAAAAAATGAACTCCTCCAGGCTTGTGTTATTTGTGGATATAAAACATCAATGTTGTAAAGCAAACAGAGTCAGTGGTAGAGGCGTGTTGCTGTTAGCCAATCAGAGGAGAGATGTCCAAATATCAGGAAATAAGGCTCCCAATCCTGCCGTTATTTCATCTCTCCTCTGGCTCACTTCTAGTTCCTGAAACAGGAGCGCGAGAGCATTTTTCGGTAACACTTTACAATAAGGTACGCAAAATAGTGCTTAGTTACTAGGGAACTACGTAGGGGTTAATGCGTAATGAAGCAGGGACTAATAGGTAGTTAACCAGTAGTTACTGGAAGGAGGCTTCACTGTCCATCATCCCTGGAGACGGATGGATGCCGACGAGGGACGACGAAGTGACAAACAAGTGAGATAACCCAGTAGTTACTGGTAAAAACGCTCATCAGTCTTATTCAGCGACTAATGGGTAGTTAACCAGTAGTTACTGGTGAAAACGCTCATCAGTCTTATTCAGCGACTAATGGGTAGTTAACCAGTAGTTACTGGTGAAAACGCTCATCAGTCTTATTCAGCGACTAATGGGTAGTTAACCAGTAGTTACTGGTAAAAATGCTCATCAGTCTTATTCAGGGACTAATGGGTAGTTAACCAGTAGTTACTGGTAAAAAGCTCATCAGTCTTATTCAAGGACTAATGGGTAGTTAACCAGTAGTTACTGGTAAAAACGCTCATCAGTCTTATTCAGCGACTAATGGGTAGTTATTTATGAAAGCAATAAGGAATGAATCCCAGATTATTGTAGTGCCTGTAGACTCTGTTTTGTAAACATCATAAAGAATGCAGATAATTTGCAACGTCAGTGATTTAACATCCCTGTATCATCTTGATCTCACTTGTTTGTCACTTCGTCGTCCCTCGTCGGCATCCATCCGTCTCCAGGGATGATGGACAGTGAAGCCTCCTTCCAGCCTCCCCTTGCTTGTATGACCCTGCATCCCAGAGTGCTTTGCGACCTTACATCACAATCTATTTTTAGCTACTGTAGAATACCCTATTAAGTCCCAAAATTCCCAATTCCAAAATAAACCCAAAATAAGTCCCTAACCCTAATCCTGTCCAACCTGATTTCATCTGTGACCCCGTAGGACAAGTCAGTGAGAGTCATTTTCTGTTAGATGTCTTTGAATTTTGCCTTCAGAGCCTCTTCATTCAACTTTTTGCTGAACACATAGACTCTCATTCAGGAAGCCCTCCTTCTTCTATGAATACAGGAATAACAGCCTCCATGTTGTGTTGACCTATGTGACTTGTCTGAGATGTTGTGTCATCTTGGTGGAAAATGAACTCACCATCAGGATACAAACAGTAAACAGAGTCCAGCAACATCTACATCTAAAGTGAAACACTTGGTTTTCAGACTCAATTGTAAATCTGATCCCAGCCAAAGACGGGTAAAGATATAAAGCTGAGCTTTTCAGGAAATCTTAATAAAGTCTGTATATATTTTCCTCACATTAGCTAACAGAATTATTGAAGTAGCTGCTAGCCTAGCATTTTTTCCTTTGCCCTCCATTTGCATAAAGAGCAAAAGAAGTGAAATGTACACACATAAACCAGCATAATTATGCATTACTGCAAATTTGGGGCATAACTGATGGTCTAGTTTATTCAGTGTTGCTACTTTTTAGCTAGCATATGCAACTATGTCTGTAAAAGAATAAATACAATCTATTGAAACCATAAGACCAACTTTAATGTTGGAAAAATGCTTTATCTAGTACATTAAATGCTTAAAATGTCTCAAACTGCGTTATTATGACTTCATTTCGTGTTTGGTGATTAAATATCAAAGAGTCTGTGTGTCATGAACAAAGCAGGGCATTTAAAGTCATTTCAGATTACCATTATCAGACACAATTGACAAGATGTTCTCTTAATAGCCTGCAAAATTGTTACTGAATCTCTTGGTGGTAGCTATGTCTCGAGGCTCTGAAGACAATGCATGTTGGTTTAAATAGGAGGAGGGGAACAGAAATATCATTAGAGGTGACAAAATACAGCATAGATATGAAGAGAGAGGATACGATAGAAGGATGTTCAGTCAGTGGTAGAAAATGAGAGGGGGTGAGAGTGACAGAGTGATGGGGGGGAGCATTGATCAAAGGGCTGTGCATGCCTCGCTCTCTGCAAGACAAATGGAGGTATGGCTTCAGTATCTAGTAGGGTATATATATGTTGTGTCATCCTGCCTGAGCTTGTCATGCTTCCCTGCTTCCAATGCATGACAGTTATCCTGCAAACAAAAGACAAGAATCACGAAACGACTCCTTACCAACACAAAACTTCAGCTGTCAGCGAGTAATTTACCTCGCTTTCCCAGAGGTTTCAAAATAATTTGGTGTTTTTTGCAAACACATTTCAAAGTGATTGTCACATGCTAGCATAGCAGCTACCATATTTAGGGAGCATATTAAAAAATGTCACCCAATTATCCTTATTTACAGACACTAATGTGGATTTATGCCTCTGTTAGAACCCTTTTCAGCCACGTTACGGGTCATAAACCTTGTGAGGCACGAGGTCAAATGAGGACCGCATCCAGCTTCTCTTTTCAGCATCATCTGTGTTCTTTGAAGTTTTTGCATTTCTACTATTGTTAGCATCTTGTTTATTATTTCAAGCACACTTTATTAGAGGCATGAGCTAACTGTGCTGATATGCATTCCCTATAGGTAAATTATGCACCCAGGCACCTTGTGCACCCATACTTATAAAGGCAGAGCTATGAATAATGAGTAAAACACTGATTTTAACATAATGTGCTCACTGGCATACCTTTTTTTCTCCCGTTAATTCTAAAAGTAATGACTTTCGTGTTCCAATCTGGAAATTTTGTGCATTAATTATCCCGGCGGTTGCATGGAAATGCTCTGCACATTAAGACAGCACTCTCTCATGTTCATTCAGAATGATATTTTCCATTATAAATCATAATTTTATGTTTTTTTCATATGTGCACATTTTTAAGGGTTTGAACTAATCCTGTGTGAAGATTTGGCTTTAAAGCTGCTTCAGCTGATAGGGATTTGTACTATTTGTTTAGAAACATCCTTGTAGAGGGGACCTGTTGACCCATCTGTTCAGCCACTGATTATCTTTTCAACAGCAGAGAGAAATATGTTGCTCATTACGCATGGTGAAGATTGATTGTGGCCTCTTTGCCTTGGCGCAGCAAGCCTGATTGGCCCGCAGCAGAGATAATTGCAAGTCTTGTTGTCTGATCAACCACTTCTCATAGCCGTCTTTTTCATCTGTCTGCCTACACCGGAACTCGAAGCTTTCATCAGTCTCGGGGTCGTCGGGTCACCATTTTATTCTTCTCTGCTCATGCTAATATCCTCCCAGGAACAATACTCGCTATCTTTAGTTGAGGCAAAGATTTCAAATATCACTTCATTATAAAAAAAGGACTGTGTTGAAGATTTTCTTTTGCATTTTTCTGCACCCAAAACTTGAATCTATGCAAATCTACCTTGCATGTGGAAGCACGGTATTTAAATGAGTCTCCAGGTTTTTAAATGTTTTTCTCCAGATGCTACTTCTAATTAGGAGCTGTTCCAAACAAATGCAGACATCACAGCAGCTTTGTAGCTCTGAGCGCACAAATGTGATCCATCAAGGTGCCGTATCGGCGTTCGTCAGACGGCGCCTTTATCTGAAAACAAACATCTTCAAAGTATTTGTGGCATTGTGCTAACCCAGTAACACAAAAAAAGAGCTCATGGAGGTAAATTTGATAACTGCAGACTTAAAAATGCGTTTACTAAAGAATGGACCTGAAATACATTCCACTTTGATCTAATGCTAGTAACCACATTGAGTCTTCATTACAATCCAGATTCAGATGAAACCCAGGTCATAATATAATCTGGATGAACTGCTGGTAATTTGGTACCATGAGGGAAGTCAAACAGAAACCATAACTAAACCATGTCATAAGTTTTATTTACTGTTTCTTTGGGAACTTTTTGCATTCCCGTATAGGTAAAAAATCATTTTGTGATGAATACTCTAAAAGAGCAAGGTTAAAATGAAATAAAATAAGCACTATAATGTTAAATGTATCCCATAAATGGTGTAACTACAAATCTAAAATAGAAGGAATGGAGCCAGTTGTGTAAATGAGCTCTGCTTTGGTTTCCATCAATACTCGAGACTTTACATTGAGTGTCCATGTATCACTGCCTGACCTCATTACCCTAAAGACCCCTGTTCCCTGACCCTTAAACTCATCTCCCTGTTCCCTCACACACTTGGGTCACGCCCTCACTTTCAGATCGCCACTACTCTAACCTTTGCACAGAATTAAAGCTAGTCACAGGAACTTGTTTTAACCTTCATTTGTATCATTTCCAAGCTGGACCGATTTTCTGTTTTCCCTCATTGACATATTGTATTTTACTTCCCTTTCCCTCAAACGAATGGACGTTGATGCCGAGGTTGCTCATCTACAAAGTGCCTTCTGTGGTTTTCAGGCACCTGAGAAATGGCTTTGAAAATCACATCTGACAAAAGGGAGTCTGAAGTCGATGGGTAAGGCCGTCCTGCACAGGGGGTCAATGACTTGTTGAGACAAAGGACTGTATGTCTGCTCCCTATGGCAAACAGTTGTGCCTCTGTAGACCATTCAGTGTTTGTGATCATCTCAGACATAATGATAAATATTTAAGCAGAGTTATTACTGCGCTCCAGTGTAAATTAAATCTGAGAATGGCACAATGCCTGATACAGGTGAGACTGGAAAAATTTGAATATGGTGCAAAAATCCATTTATTTCAGTTATTTATCTTAGACTGAGAGACCATCTAAAGGCTCAGGAACCCTTTGCATGTGTTCTGGATTCATCAGCTGATTAGAGTGTGACATTTTGAGCTTTGAATATTTAACCTTTTCACAATATTCTAATTGTCTGAGATTTTAAATGTGTGGTTTTCATCAGCTGTAGCCATAATTATCACAATTATAACAAATAAAGGCTGAAATATCTGGCTTTATGGAACGAGTCTATCTCATGTATTAGTGTCACATTTTAAGTTGATTTACTGAAATAAATGAATTTTTGCACCGCATTCTAATTTTTTGAGTTTCATAACAGAGCGTGTGTTGGCTGATAATTATTTTAATATGTTTGACCTTTATTTAACCAGATCACTGAGACAAAAGAAATCAGAGGATCTGGCCAAGATGGGCATCATATAAAAAAAGCAAACTGGGAGTAGGTAAATGGTTGTTTTAACTATCCCCACTCAGATGGACGAGGCAGCCATATTGGTTTTGGAGAGACCCTATAAAATACCTCCAACTTTAACTGATTCACTGCCATTGACGACTTTAGTCGTCAATTGCATTTTGTTAAGGGGCGGGCGTCGGAACGAGCCCCCGCACCGTGAGAACAAACATCACGTGTCTAAAGCTGATCTTCATCTACGTATGTCACACATCACGTGATCAGGAAGCAGAAAATCAATGAATTAGGAGATCATTTTGGGACGCTGCTGTGAATAAAAGCGATGCACCAACCGGAAATGCTTCTGCAGCTCACGCTTCGGCAACAGATTGTGAAAGAATGGATAACGCTAGAAATACGGTGATTCGTCCTGATGCAAGAAGTGAGTCTACTCTTTCTTTTGGAAGTTTTGGCATTTACATGATCATAGAGCACAATGTTCTGTGACTGGGCTGGCAGTTAATGAGTTAAGATTCAGACTTTTGAAAACAAACAGAATGCTCCTTTATTATCTTTTTGATTTTCAAAGCATTAAATGCAGAAATGTCAACATGAAATGAAAAGCTTATTGTTTGAATATCTTTAGTTCATTAGAATCTAAATGTTAATTACATATTAGATGTTAATGAAGCCAAACCCAAACAAAATGTCAAGAGCTATAGATGTTATCTTTTTCTGGCATGGCGTGGTCATCAGAGCACTGAAAGGATCAGAGTGTTTTGATTCAACTGTTTGGTTTGTTTGTGCAGATGTGAACTCAGTAATCAGCCTGGACCCTAATAACCATACCAAGACCTTTTGGTGCAGTTTATCTTTGATTTGACACAATTATCAGGCATAAATTGTAAATTTGATACCTTCCCTCAGCCAGGTATGCTTTGCATTCTGGGATCCTGTAGAAAATACAAATGCCAGAATAGAATAGAATAGAATAGAATAGAATAGAATAGAATAGACTTTATTGATCCCACAGTGGGGAAATTCACTCCTAGCTATCCAAAACAGAACCAAGCACTCGTGTGGACAAACACTGAGGAACATTGCATCGTTAATATTTGGGCAGATGAAGCTTTTTTTAACTCTTTCAACATCTCATAAAAACATTGAAGAGTTTAAATTGTTAAAGTGGCCCAGGGTGAGGGGTTAAACTGGTGGACTAGCACAGACTCAGAACCTAGCATCTTCTAGTCCAGTCCCAGACATGACTGACAAACCAGCAGCTGAAACATCCTAATCTGGTTTGTAGTGACACACTTTTCTTTTATGTCCAAGTTTCTGTGTGAAAAAACAACCAAAACATAAAAAAGCTACAAATCACCAGCAGGCAAAGCTCTGGACTTTTCTTCCTTCAGGGCTCATGTAGTTGTTTTGAAAATGTTCAAAGTAAGGAATTAAAGATGTGTTCTTAAAGCAACACATTTTTCCTGCCACACTTCTGTCTGTGGACTGCTAAATCCAAGATTTCCAAAAGAAACCAACCTAATGTTTGCTGATTTTAATCTTCATACATTTTTGACAATAAACCAAAAGTCAAACTCAGATTTATTTCTTCAAACAGATGATGATAGCAAATAATCTGCTTTCACCAGGCAGCTTTGGTCACATCAGCAGGGAGCAAGCTTATAGACTCAGCTGATTTGTGTAATGTTCATGAACAATGGAGTCTACAGTGGATAATCTATCAATGACTAACACAGGGCGCTGGAGTCTCCTCCACTGAGAACTGACAGAAACATGATGGCTTTTGTTTGGGAGGTGCTCCTTACACTATGCAGGTGCTGCCATTATGTGCATTTCAAGTAATTAAACCTGTTTTCACCGTGTTGCATTATAGATATTTCTTAAGATGTGCACCTGGAGACGGAATTTCTGAAAAAATAAATGTTTGCCTCCCTAGAGACGGTTAGAGACAGAATGAAGATGCTTTTCCAACCTTTTTTCTGGGATGTCATTAATTAAGTGACATTACTGCATGACAAGATCATGCTGTGCATTCTCACGAAGAGCAAAACTGGCAGATTCTTCCTGAAATTAGCAGCTTACTAAAAAAAGGAGCCCAAACATCTGCTAAGTCGTTCATTTTAGCATCCGACTGTGGCTCAGTCTGCAGCTCACTGTACCTCCCCTGAGGTTTTGACAACTGACAGATGGCTGCAAAAGAACACATTCTATGTGTGTGCGTGTGTGTGTGTGTGTGTGTGTGTGCATGCATGCATGCTTGAATGAATACGTGTTTATGTATCCATCTACAGATATTTCTCTGCATTGCTCATCAGATTTGTATACACCCTCTGTGTGCAGCATCAGATTAGCGGTCCATCCGAAACTGACAAGCCTCATCTTTGATATCGACAGGTTTCAGCAGGTGCTGCAATCTCAGCACACCCTCTGGAATGCAGAGCTGACTGAGCTGACATGGAAAACAGATGTTTTATGGCTACAAATAAGACCACAGTTCATGAAAATACTCACATGCAAATCATAACCAGCAATCATATAGAAGAGGCATGCTGGAACTATTGAAAGAACGATTTGGTTCAATCCTGGACCCAATGAGAATCTTCTAAGTCACAAATGGATCTAGGGAATAAAACAGATGCAGATGAAATAAATTTAAGGAGACTGAACATTAAAAATCTGCAATGTTTCGTCTTTGAGCTGCAGCCCTGAGCATTAGCTGAGTCATTAGCATTTTTTACTTACTTAGCATAATTTGATGCCTCCCTTGCTTTGAGCTAGGACCAGTCATTAAAAATGCATCCATCTCAATTAAATCACCTTTTGTGTTTACTCATGTTTGTACGGGTAATTATTGTAAAGTATAGGTGCATAAAAGTGATGTGCTACAGACTTTGGAGGCAGTGTTTTTTTCTACCAAATATAAAGAGTTTCAGATCAAACACCAAGAGCGTACTCAGGGAAATAAATTAGCAGGTACCAAATCTGATAAGTACTGAGAGGAGCAAGGAGTGTAAAATGCTAGGAAGAGTGATTACTGATGAAAACCTGGGGAGTTGATTAGTAGATGTGTAGCAGGGGTGAGGAGTTGGAAACTGAGACTGAGTTTTCCTATGGTTTGGCCTGTCCTTTACACAAAAGTGAAGATTTACAGCACCAAAAACGATTATTGCCCACCACCTATTTCTTCCACATCCAGAAAATGTTTTTCGGCAAAGATGCACAATTTGGTGAACTACTGCCCTCTACTGGCTTGGCATGGATGTGTTTCACAATGTGAGGCGGAAGTTTTTTTCCTAGTTATTATAAAACCAAATATATTCCCCTGCCCATCTAGGAAAAACAAACTTGGACAGTATTTCCCCAAATCATCTCAGAGGCTTTGCCCCAAATAAATTCCATGGTTATGGAAAACCATTCATAATGTTGTCCTTCGCCTGTGGTTTTCTGTGGGAGCATTTTCCTCACAGGCCGTGATGTTGCAAAACCTAAAACCCAATTTACCTCCACAAGCAAATGCTGACAGAGTACTCGTGACTCTTCACCTTGGTTGGAGGCTTTTGAAAGAATCTTCATCCCACCCCACCAGGTGACTGCTGGAGTTAGACACCAGCTCCATCTTAGCCTACTGAGGAATAAGCAATTAAGATCACCAATAAATGAATGATGGACATTTCATTTAAAGTGTATAACTTGACCTCTTCTTCTAGTATCACTTTTGTACCCATTGGTCCAAAGACTTGGTTTGTTTTGTCAATGTTACCTGGGTTAGAGGAAGAGAAGGTAACCAGGATGACCAAGGAAACTGACAAACCTAAGAACTAATCGAGTTCTAGCCAATCAGAGGCCAAGAGGAGTGGGTATGCCTTTGCTGTTGTGAATGATCCAACTGGAAAACTTAGTTTGGTGGACAGAGACATGACAAACACGTCTAATTAAGACACACTTTCTGAAATGGATTTACAAAACAAAAAAAGGAAAAGTCCAAAGTCTCATATAAAAAGTAAACTTAGTAACTGTGACATCATCTTGTCTGGTGCACATCATTTGGAATACTTCGATATTTTGTGGGCATCTCATTAATTTTACTGACTGTTTTAAATCAACATCTCCCAAACAAAGGCGGCAACAGTATAGCTGAAAAATGAGGAAGGTTCTTGGCTTTATTTGTGAACAGAGGGTAATCTTCCATTGGGCTCAAAGAGGATTTGGAACCATTTTTTCTGGCATCAGCACCAGAGAGCATCAGGTCTGCCAGCAGAAGACAGAGACAACCACACAGAGAGAGGATTTGCTCTTTCTGCCAGGGTAGGTTGGTGGTGGGATGGGGGCGGGGGCATGGGGGCAGAGTGAGCACAGATCTGGCAGCGGACTGATGAGCTAGCAACAAACTGCATTGTGTAATACTGGGTGTCTAGGGAGAGTATCCACAATGAAGAGTCCCAATTTCACCTAAATGTATGAGCACACAACACAATCACTCTTCCCTCACAGGTAAAGCGTTCCCCTTTAGCCTGTTGTTGTTCAGGAACCCCTCCATCGGTCTGATGAACAGGAAATCAGGGCTGTACATTACCCACAGAGGCAGCCATTACTTATAACTAATTTAGGCCACAGAAGGAACCAACAATAGTCTTCAAGGCTGCTAACCATGTCACTGTTAATGCCCGCTCTGCCTTGCCAACTTTGTCTGGGAGTTGATGGGTTTCCCTCTGAACCCCAGGAGCTGTCTAAAGCTGCTCTGTGGGACCCACAAGTCCAGGCCTCTCTGAGCTGAACTAACTAGTTAGCTAGCCAGGGGTCTTGGCTAATCGCTGTGATTTATGAGCCAGTGTGAAGGCTAAGGCCGACTGTTCTGCATTTGTCCAGGTTGTCCTCTTTGTTTTGAGCTTTTCCATAACTATCAACCAGTCTTGTGCAACTGACCTGTGTTTAATTATGGAAAATTAATTATACATTCACATTATTTTACATCAAAACTCCCATTGGGACAGAGTGTGTCGTAAAGGGATCGTTTTTAAGGACAAGGGGCTGAAGAGTTGAAAGGTTTTGATTATGATGCAATGAGGGGTTGTGAGAGGCATAACATCACACTTGGAGCACTATGGGCACCAGCTCCATGATGAAATCCATTTACCATTTAACCATCACAGGTTGGATGTGACAGCTGGAGCTTCCTCTGATCTAACAGACAGCAGCAAAGAGAATCTCTAGTAGACCGATGCAAATGACCATCATGAGAGCTTTATTTGCTGTAACCAAGGAGAGATCTGTACTTTAATGTGTCAGAGGAGAAGTTAGTTTATGTAGAGGCGTGTTTGCAATAACTTCTGGACAATATGGGTAATATTCTGCACATGAATTAACAAACAGAAAATTAAAATATAAAAATTAATGTGCACCACTCTAAAAGTGCTTCCAAATAGATTAAGTTTTTAAATTAAAGAAAAAAAGGTGAAATTGATTGAAATGTTGTTGAAATTCTCTTTAAGTCAAACATGCTGAATTTTAAGGATTGTGCTCATTTGTAAAACAGCTATGTAGAAAGCTGGGTTTTATTATAGCTTAATCATTTGCAGATGTTTTTTTAATTAAGATCTAATGATGGAGATCAAATGCATACATGTATCTCAGTTTGGGGAGTTAAATTATGGGATGTTCTGGATGACCACTTGAAAACTGGTTTTACTACCAATCAATTGAAACTTTAAAAACAAATAATGAGATTGTGTTACTTAAATGATTAAAATGAATAATATTTAGGACTGATGATGTGGTTTGCTGTGTTTAGGGTTAGTGGATGATTAAGAAAGGAGGCTGGTATAGAAGATTTTTCTTCATCCTGCTCCTTTTTCACTCATTAATGAGCCCACGCGGTTGCCAAGTCTGCGCCGAGCTAAGACTGCAGCATTGTAATTCAACATTGTCAGGCAAAAAGCTCCAGAGTTGTTTAAAGGTGTGGTTCATTGAAACAAAAAAAACATTTTTTAACGATTATTTATTATAATCTGTGTTACGGTCCTCCTAAGTTTCCTCTTCAGGACCCTGGACAGCTCCTACAGGCTGCCCTTTTCCCTCTCCAGTCAACACTTTCAGCACCATGGAGAGAGGCACGCTACTGTGCTGACAACAATCGGCACTGAACCAGCTTTAGCCTTTAAAAGGCTGAGCCCTTCATTCAGAAAAGAGCTGATGTGTGCTGTTGTTTCCTTTGGCTCTGGGTAGTGTTTGTTCTCATAAGGAACTTGGCATTAACTAGAAAACTTATAGTTCATAAGACTCTTTAGTTTAAGTTTGTCTTTAAGACACTTTGTAGAGTTTCTTTAGAATTCTCTTTGGTGTTTGACCTGGTTTCCCAACAGTTGTGTGAGTAGCTTTTCAGTTTTGTTTTTGTCAGTTTTTAGCTACTTAAATCTCCCTGTTTAAATAAATATGTTAAAGCTGTACCATTCCCCTCAAGGACCTGCCGAGCAACCACGTGTGCAGCAGCTACCTTCACGCCATTCAACAAAGGAAGATGTCCAGCCTGGTGGGGGCTCGTCCAGGATGCCTTGTGTTTATCATAATGTCGAGCCTCATCTTATTTTGAGTGAATCATTTTTGTTATGATAAACATTTTAATGGTTTTAGAGACTTTGGTTTAGTTCCTTTCATATTGTCATTTCTTGCGTTACCCCCCCCCCCCCCCCCCCCCCCCCCCCCCCCCCCCCCCAGACCTCCTGGACCAAGAAGGGGGACGTAATAATCGGTCACTCTGAATATTTCATGCAGGCTGAACATGAAAATAGTCTTACCAGCATTAGCTTCTGATAAATAATAAACAGTGAAACTAGGATTTGAAAAGCCTGACAGATCTACCTCACACTGTCATGGACTCACCCATCTTGACTCACAACAGGGAAGGCTGTTGTTTTTTTAGCGTCCAGGAAACGGTAGAAAATGTCTCAGCTAGTGGAAGCTAATTGTTAGCATTAGCAACTCCACCACGCGGCAGAACTCCTCCAGGCTTGTGTTATTTGTGGAGATGTAACATCAACGTTGCAGAGCAAACTGAGTCTGTGGTAGTGTTGCATTGCTGTTATCCAGAGGAGAGATGTCAAAATATTAGGAAATAAGACTCCAAAACCTCTTCAAAAGTCGTCTGAAGCTCAGCTATGATGTGGCAATCTTCTAGTTCCTGGAAATGGTGCACCTGTCTCTTTTGCCCCCTGAGTACAACTTACAAGGCATTCATTCCTACTAGAGACCACTGCAAATGTATTGATCCAACAAGTGTTCCACAACTTTTAAAGAACCAAAGCCAGTAAACAGGAGTGACCCAGAAGTTATTTCTTGTACCCCTAAGAAGCCACGGCATTTTTTTGTTTTACTCTAGTGAAGCAGGCTAGAGGCTAAAGTTGAGCTAACAATGCTAACAGTGAAATGTATTGTGACGTGAACGAGTCAGTAATGGCATTTTACTTCCTTTAATGAGTCATTCAGAACTATAACAGCAAGCTAACAGCAAGAAACGTCAAGAGACATACTACCGTAATAAGTGCAGTAAGTGTTCCCTCCTGTAAAAACCAATGAGCGTTAACACCAGATATGACCTTTTTCATCTATTTATCAACTTACCATGTATGACTCGTCTTTGTTTTTTATCTAGAATCTTCTGTTGCTGATCCATAACTGGTAACTGCAATGAAACTCACGGAAAGGGAGTGAGAAAGTAATATTTTTGCTTAAAAAATGGACTGCAGTAACCCCATTTGACCACAGAATGGCATTCTTGCAAATTGCACCTTTAAACCTATGAATATTTAATTGTTACATGTAAATGTAAATGCAAGATTATGGACAGGGCTAATTGTTGTCGAGCTTTTTTCAGTTCAAATTTTCTGTGTGTTCTGCACATCATAAAGATAAATCAGATTAATTAAATGATGGAGAGTTAAATGCATTAAATGCACTTATCCTTCTCCACCTCCAAGCTCTATAAGACTTCATCTTCCGTTTGATAACTAAACTCCTTTGGTCACATATCACGCCTTCAGGCTAAATTCTTGTTTCTCCATTTTTCATCATTTTCAAGTTTTTGGCATAAATCAGCTTCAAAAATCATCTTTTAAATTAATCATTGGTTTAATATTGAGTTTTTCAAAGGCAAGTATCATGTGACCACAGAGTGTTCAGTGTAGAAGACTTTCTGAAAAGTTTATTATTATTATTATTATTATTGTTGTTGTTAATAATAATAATAAACTCAAGTGCTTTATCAGTGCATCATGCCTTGGCGACACACCCAGAGCTGACGTTTAGTTCACATTTGGACACTTCATCGGGTGACTTGACCTAATCACCTTTCTTATTTACAGTACCGGTCCAGATGATTACACTCCTTCCTGCACATAACTTAAAAGTGAGGCCACCTCAAACAAATCCACAGTGATGAAGGATTATTGGTCATGATCCAAGCTTTGCATGCACACAATCCTTTCCTGCATTGATTCTGATGATTTTAAAGCAAATGCATGAAGCAGCTGAGATGTTTTGACATAAAAAAGTGCATTTTGAGATAGATGAGATGTCCCAGTCACATATACTGCTTACTGTCTGGGGGAGAGCCACACTGAGCTTGCTAATAAAAACTGAAGGAACCATGTATCGCAACAAAAGCCTTTTCAATCTCCTTCCCTGGAGGGAGACGCACTCCCCTGCCACCGGAGACTCACCTTTTGTGCAGCTGCTGGGATTGTTTGTAAATGATAGCAGCATTGATTTCAGCCTCACATGGGAGTTTCTCTGTCTGTATAATTTGTTTATGAGGACGAACGGAGGTGTAATGGGAGGGGGGAAACGTGAAGAGGGAAACAAAAAAGATAAAAGCCAGACATACAGAGGCTGTCCTGTAAACAAGACTTATTTACAGTAAAAAGCACACAGAAAAAACATATCCTCCCTTTTCTCTGTCTTAGCATACACATGCTCCTTTAACTGGTATGGCATGGGTAAACAGAACTGCTGTAGTGTGTGATGAAATAACCAGATGGCTAAATAATAAAAAATGCTTTACTGATCAGATTTTTAGCCTAAGCAAAATTAGTGGGTCTGCATTAGTTAGAGAAAAACAACCTACATTAAAAACTCTGAGTAAGACACTGGATGATGGCGTGTGGATATATCGCCATCTGCTGGCTGAATTTGGATTTCACATTTCAGTTTGCAGGCATTGAGAAATTTCTATTCTTTTCATTTTGGACTATTAAACAAAACAAGTGCATAAAAATGACACTTTGTGCATTGTTTTCAAGAATCGTCCACAATAAATCAGGTTGTGAACATGACAGAAGCCAGCCAACACCCTAATATCCATTTTCCCGTTTGAGGTTTTAATGAAGGTTTATTTTTTATCCCTGCATGACTTTTGAAAATGACATAATTTGTTAAATAGCTGCGACTAAGGCGTTCAACTTTGTGACTTTGCAAATTGACTCTTAACTACATGTAATTATAATAAACGTAATACCTCATGAAGCCTCATGAGTTCAAAGGTCATGAACAAACAACAAATATGGTTGAATTTGACAAATGGACACATGTAGGATCCCTCTTGTCCAGTAGTTTTTTTAAACCAGCTCCTAATGGGAAAACAATTTTCCCATAGCTGCTTAAAAATAAGGAATATTCTTTTTTAGCCGAAACATTTCCGTCAAGCTGACCTCACCAGTTAAAGTCATACACTCAAATTTTAGGTTGTAATGCAGACTTTTCTCTCTAGCTTTAATTAAAAAGCACTTATTTGCAAATAGGTCAAAACAAAAATATCCAGGAAAGTTTTAAAAATGTTTTTTTTTCCTTTAGTCTTAAATGAGTTCAGAAGAGCCAAAAATTTAGCTTCAGTTTTCAAAATGGTAAAAAAGGAAATGTTTATGCCTTTGGTGCCTTATCTCACTTTGTTCACCAAATGCAAAATCTGCAAACAAAAAACTTAGTAGCACATTTTTATTGTAAGAAAAACAACCTGTTTTTATTGCCTTGTAAGCACACCCCCTGTGATCCAACACAGACGAAAGGAAAAATTACCAGCAAACTCCCACCTGCACAATTTTGTGCTTAAAATGTTTATAGTGGACAGACTTGTCATTCCTAGCACCTCGTTTTCTTGTGCATCTGCATGCAAACAAAAATTTAAAGTTTCAGCCTTTTGCACTGAAATTAAACAGAAACCCCTCTGTTGTTGATCATCACACCTTTGTAAAATTAAAACAATTTTTTCCTGGTTTCTGTTTTTCTGACTCACATTGCCAGGCTGTATTCAATTAAACTAATTACTACTGAGGATTAGGTGTTCTGCATCAGTCAGGTGAATCATCTTTTCTCTTTACTGGAGTCAAATCTATTTAAAACAACATCAGAGCAAACATTTTTTAATTTTCTTTTGTTTAATAGCTTGATAGAAATAAAATTAGCACAAATATTCACATTATGTTTGTTTTTGTCCATTTCAGGCCTCAAATCTAAAGAAAAGTATTGTTTTAAGTGTCAAATTAAAAGGACACCACGTGACAGCAATCTATGGCTTTTACTGTTAAGACTCACTTTGACATCAGGATTCTGGGTTGTGATTCAACTGTAGGTTAAGCAAAAAATACAGCATCCTTTAAAAATGACGTCGAAATTCTTGATGAAAACAAAACAAAATTATAATTTCGTTTCATCAAAATCAAAATAAAAGGGAGAAAAATCACTTTAACATAGCATTTTTCAGTACTTTTTCAGTGAGGGAAATTTGTTTCCTGCACAAACTTCTTCATAACAGCAAATCAAAATAATTAAAAAATAACAAAGATGAAAAGGGAAAAGTGCAGCTCAGTGACTTTTCTAGACATTTAATATACAGTGTTTAATAAACAGTGTTTATATCATCCTGATGTCCTTTGACTTACTATGAAGTCTAAAACAGATATTTTTAACAGATTTTGAATTTGTTCCTTCTAGATTCATGTATGCATCCTGCTGATCTAGGTGTACGTACATCAAATTGTCCATAAAAGTGGTAAATTGCCAACGACTAATCTTAATTTTTTAGTGTAGCATCAGAGCAAGTCCTTCTAGTGGGTCCATGTGTTTGTGTCCCACATTCCCATTATTTACACAACAGGCTCGAACTTACAATCCCATAATGCGCAGCACCAGCAGCATCAATAACAAAAGGCTTAAAGTGGGCGTGGTCATAGATGCTTTACCTAAAAAAACAGGGAGGAGAAAAATTTTTAAAATGTGGTGATATTTGATCAGTCAGTAACTTTTTGAGGTCTTACCCCGAATGCTAATCTTCCGTACGGGGCCGTCTCCACCTTCATATCGGCCACGCACCATCAGCTCAAAGTCTCCGAGCTGAGGCATGGGAAAGTCCATGAAATGCCAGCCAGTGATGTAGACCTTCCCATAGATGTAGCCCGTCTTCCTAAACATGACCTAGCAAACATCAAACATGGAACATTTTAAATACTTCATCTTACAGACCTGAACATTTTAACTTTAAATACTTTTACCAACCTTGTAGTACAGGGGGAAGGAAACATTTCCAAACCAGTCATACGGGATGTGATCCCACCACACGTACAACCATTTTCCAGTCCAGCTGATGTAGCGCCACATCCTGGGAGGCTCTGCGGGTGCTGTGGAGGGGTCATTTATTAACATGCGTGTAATTATTATTACACATCTCTTTGTCAGCATTCATACTGGTCTTACGTGGTCTCTTTGTGAACATCTCACAGTGTTCGCCAGGTGGTCCGAGTCCTGCTCCGTTGAAGGCACGGACCTCGATGAGGTAGTGTGAGTCTGGCAGCATGTTCTCCAGCCTGGTCTGGTTAACGTCGGCTGAGACGAAGATCCGATTGGCTCCTGGCTCCGGGTCGTCGTACTTTCTCCAGTATTTGACCTGGTAAGCAATTCACAAGATGGTGGGATTAAAAATAAAACATTGTTTTGCTGTAGTTTTTTGTTTCAATCTGCAAATTAACTCATGTCAAAAAATGTCTAACATTAAAGCTACAATAGCAAATCTGCAAAACAAGGTAGCATTTTTTAATGCCTCTCAACAATGTTCTAATATAGTATAGCTATAAATATATGGTGGAGATAAAAAATAAACATGAAGTAAGTAAATTTTTCTTTTACAATTATTTTTGTTATTAATGGTACGTGTCCAAAAAAGTGACACTGACCCATTAACATGCTTTCCAATGAGATGGAGAAAGTTCTTACTGGATTTCTAGTATTGAATTTCCCCCTGTCATAAATGTAATTTTCATTTTTTATCTAAGGTCTGCAACATTTTTAGTAATTATTTTATTAATTATGAGATAATATATGTGTATTAAAATAATCACAATTAAAATGGAACCACATATTTGTACCTGGTATCCTTCAATGTACTGCTGTAGACCTGTTCCAGTGTCCACCACTGGCAGCCACCAAACCACGGCTTCAGTGGAGGACACCGGCCTGGCGTAGACATCTGTTGGCGGCTCTGTGGGTACTGAGAACAGAAGCAAAAAGGTTGGTCAAGGGTATTCCTAAACTATTAAACGGTATATGATTTTACCCAAAAAATGATGAGTTTGATTTCTAACTGACTATTTTAAATGGAATAATAGAAAAACCTCTCACCATCTCTTGGGTAGTAGATGACCTTAGTGAGGCTGTAGGGTCCATCTCCTTTCACATTGAATGACTTGATCTTCACCTGAAACTCTCGGACCTGGAAGTCCTCGTCAGTTGGAACAAAGTAGGTGTCTCTGTGAACATGTCGCCTGGTCTCGGGGTCTGAGATGGTCTCGTACCACCAGTCGTAAGCGTTGTGAGGCTTGAACGCGACAATGTAGCCAAACTTCTTGCCATAGAAGTACCAAGGCTGGACAGGCTGAGGGTCACATGTAGAAACAGGTTTGTGTCAAAAACAGGCTGGGTGAAATCATTTAACGTAGGAATGAGAGTTTCTTACATTCCACGTGATGACGATTTCACCATTTCTCCCTCCGTATCCCGCCACACCAGTGGGAGAAACCACTGGAGCTAAAGGGAATAAAATGTGTTATCCACTTTTCATATAAGCCACATGAAACAATCTTGTTTCCAGTGTTCTTACGGGCATCCCAGGTCTTGATCTTGAGTGAAGGTATACTGGCCTCTCCAGAGCCATATTCATTGGTGGCAATGATCCTGAACTGATACTCCATCCAAGGGTATAAATCTGTTACTTCTGCTCGCTCCATAGTTCCATCAATGACAACTGGAGCTGAAAGACACAAACATCCAGCAAAAGCCAGATTCCAAATAAGATGTAAAATCTACCTGTAATATGTATCAGGATAGCTGTTACATGCATGTGTAGCAGTTTTAATTAACACATGTTCTGTTCACTGTTTAGCGAGGGTAGTGGGGGTCTCTCTGTGGAGCCTATAGGAGAAATGAGCCAGAGATGCTCCCAGAGAACTAATGATTGATTACAGCTGTTTTACAGGTGAAGAACTCCTGGCCACCGATGAGACGGACACCAAAGGAGAGAGTGAAGGTGCAACCCCATGTGTGTTCGTTTAAACACGTAACCACCTCTAACGCTAACAGAGCTGGATGATTTTCATTCAATGCAATTCAAGGCTGCCCTTTGTCACCGATTCTGTTCATAACTTTTATGGACAGAATTTCTAGGTGCAGCCAAGGTGGTGAGGGGATCCGTTTTGGTGGCCTAAGGATCAGGTCTCTGCTTTTTGCAGATGATGTGGTCCTGTTGGCATCATCAGACCGTGATCTCCTGCTTTCGCTGGAGCAGTTCGCAGCCGGGTGTGAAGCAGCTGGGATGAGAATCAGCTCCTCTAAATCCGAGACCATGGTCTTGAGTCGGAAAAGGGTAGAATGCCTTCTCCAGGTCAGGGACGAGGTCCTGCCCCAAGTGGAGGAGTTCAAGTATCTCGGGGTCTTGTTCACGAGTGAGGGAAGGGTGGAGCGTGAGATTGATAGGCGGATTGGTGCTGCGTCTGCAGTGATGGGGGCGTTGTACCGGTCTGTCGTAGTGAAGAGAGAGCTGAGTCGAAAGGCGAAGCTCTCAATTTACCGGTCGATCTACGTTCCTACCCTCACCTATGGTCACGAGCTTTGGGTAGTGACCGAAAGAACGAGATCGCGGATACAATCGGCCGAAATGAGTTTTCTTTGCAGGGTGGCTGGACTCTCCCTTAGAGATAGGGTGAGAAGCTCGGTCATCCGGGAGGGGCTCGGAGTAGACCTGCTGCTCCTCCACATCGAGAGGAGCCAGTTGAGGTGGCTCGGGCATCTGATTAGGATGCCTCCTGGACGCCTCCCTGGTGAGGTTTTCTGGGCACGTCCAACCGGGAGGAGACCCAAAGGAAGACCCAGGACACGCTGGAGAGATTATGTCTCTCGGCTGGCCAGGGAACGCCTTGGGATTCCCCCGGAGGAGCTGGCCCAAGTGGCTGGGGAGAGGGAGGCCTGGGCTTCCCTCCTTAGGCTGCTGCCCCCGCGACCCGACTCCGGATAAGCGGGAGAAAATGGATGGATGGATGGATGGATGGATGGATGGATGGATGGATGGATGGATGGATGGATGGATGGATGGATGGATGGATGGATGGATGGATGGATGGATGGATGGATGGATGGATGGATGGCATTGTTTGTAATTGTGAGTCAAAGTTGTCCTGAGTTCAAAGGAATTGTGTCTCTGTGAAGTTTCTGTCAGAGTATGTGCACAAGCTGTGCACAGGTCAAAACCTTTCAAGTCTGGTGTGTTAACAAGTAAACTGGGCCGAGAACATCTTCATCACGACAGCAAAAAAAAAAAAAAGAACAGAGACACAAGAAGAAAACCCTCCAAAGCTGCAGATACTCAAACTGCAAAGAAATCTGGAAAAGAATATCCAAGGCATCAAACAAAGAAGCATAGGTCAACAGAGGAAAAGACACCCCCTGCTGGCAAAATCAGTACTTACACGTGCTGGCATTCCTCCAGTCATCTTCATACAATGCCCAGAAGTGCCTGGTCTGAATGGTGTAGTAGAGGATGGGGCTGTTGTGTTCAGCTCCCTTTGTCCACAACAGTTTCACCGTTGTGTCTCCAATCTCTTCCACTCGGATCACACCAGGAGGCCCAGGAACACCTGAAGATTCATGGACACGTGTATCCAAACTGGTGCCGTAGCTTAATACAGAATTTTTAATCAAGTCATCAGATCTTATCGGCCACGGCAAATGCATAAAACAACAGTTTAGCTTAGTTAACAGGTAGTGCAAAGCATCTGAACAGACCAACAACTTTGAGGTCAGCATAAGCGGTGTCATCGTCCACCACGGTTTGAGCTGTGCAAGTGTAGCGACCTTCGTGCCAGATCTGGGTATTCATTATTTTCAAGTCACCAACTCCATCTTCACTCTGACCATGGAGAAACACAACAACATAAATGAGGCATGCATAGAAGAAACAGAGGCGACGTATTTGACTGAACCTTTGAAAATGTCACTGTACCATAACTCGCTCATAGTGTTGCCACTCCGCGTTGAAGTCAATGACTCGAAAGTCTATGGCCCAAATGAACGTGATGTCTAGCATAGGGTCGTATGAAGCAGTGCACCTGAGAATCACCTCATCGCCGACCTTAACCTCAGAGTCTTCAGGTGCTACTGTGATGCTGGTAGGCTCTGATAAAATAAAATGAATAAAAATCACAACACAACCAGTATAATCAAACAATTGAACTTGCACTCTTTCTGATTTGTGGAAATAATTTCGTGCATCTTGCAGACAAACCCTAGATTTAGCCCTTAGTGCTGAGTGTCAAGCGAGGAGGAATTGGGTCCCATTTTTTCAAAGTCTTTGGTATGACCCAACCGGGATTCGAACCCCGATCTCCCAGTCCCGGAGCGGACACTCATATGCCACCGGAGAAACTGACCTGTGATGGTGAGATAGCCCGAGCTGTTGCCCTTTCCTCTGTCGTTCTCAGCAAAGCAGGTGTAAAAACCCTCGTCGTTTTTGGTGGCATTGAGGATCTCCAAAGTCCCATCCAACATGACGGAAATGCTAAAAAGTAAACTGAATTAGACAAAGAACTTGCTAGCACTTACTTCTAATAAGTGATTCTTGTTTCTGCGTTTTTGTGTGAAATTTAATCATGCTGACCGCGAACTGTTATAAAGCAACTCTTTTCCCTTCATCCAGGTGAATCGAGGTTTTGGAGCCGCTCTAGGTTTGCACTCAATCAACACTCGAGCGTCTTTGGCACCAAGAAGCTGCTTCTTCACGGGGTTGAGCTCAAATGTTGGCGCACAGGCTGGTGGGAGGTTCAAATTATGATTAAGCGTTAAAGACATGCTCTGCAAAGTATTTGCTCTTGCAAGTACTCACCAATGACGCGCAGCTCAGCGTTGGCGTATTTGATGCCCCAGTAGTTCTCGGCGATACACTGGTACATCCCTGAGTCATCAAAAGTCAGGCTGGAAAACTTCAGCTCGTTTTTCCCAAACTGCAAAACATAAACAACTATTTTAGAGCCAACACCTGAAATTGTAGAATTTTTTACAACAAAAGGGACAAAAACATGTTTGTTTTTTTTACCATGTATCCATTTCTGTACCAGCGGATGAAAGGGAAGGGTTTTCCCGAAGCCACGCAGCGCATCGTGTGTTCTGAACCAATGTCTACCTGAGTGTTGTTGATGGTCTCCGCCCATTCAGGAGCAGCTAAACATGTAAAACAAGCAAACCCGTTACCGTGTGCATCTTCCACAAGACACATTCAAATGCACAGTTTCACGTACACTCCACATAGAGCCAGGCCTTGTGCCAGTCCTTTCCTTTAGTGTTGATGGCTTCGCAGTCGTATCCGCCGACGTCTTCGTACTGAACATTGTACAGATGAAGCACCGCACCTGATTCGCTGATTTCATGATTTGGTGGCAGGTCGGTGGCGTCCACTTTCCTCCATACGATGTGAGGGATGGGACTGAATATACACAAAGGTGGATGATACGATCAGAAATCTTGAAGGCAAGTGCATTCATGAGAAAAATTGCAGTGTAACAAAAAAAATCTTGGTCTTTTTGACATGTGCAAACATCTGATTGTCTTTAACACAACACCAACAAGATGCATAACCAATACAGATAAGAATTAAACAGTAATTTTTGTGTCTTCTGTTAGCAGAAGCGTTTTTTAAGTAGAAAGCTTTTTTTTGAAACATTCGTTTCAACAAAATTACTGTTTGCTAGATATTTGAGGGTTTTCTTGAATGCACTACCTACATATCTCAAAGGACTTCAAATCTAGTGGTTTTTACTTGATTTCATGGTCAATTTCCATTTGAAGTCTTCAATATTACATTAAAGTTTTGAGATTATGAAAACTTACTTTCCAAGAGCAAAGCACTCCAACGTGATATTAGAGGCCAGCATGGCAGTAGTGTCTGGAAACTTCACCCTGATGTCTGCTGGATATTTTTTCTCTTCACCTGAAACAATAAAATTTTAATCATCTTCTGTACGTTCATTCTGTGTATATCTGATAAAATCTTTTTACTTTTCATTAAAACACAGATAGGAGATCTTTTTACCTTTTTTTGCTAAGCTTAGCTCTGAAGATCACAGTGATGATCGAAACGTCAGCAAAAAAAGGTAAAAAGATCTCCTATCTGTGTTTTAAAAAAGAACGAAAAGTAAAAAGAATAAAATTTTAACTATACTGGGGGAAAAAAGCATTTTTTCTTGTTAGCTTTTAGTTGACCAACCATCATCAGGCGGTGAAGGGATGAGAGGGATGAACTTTGAGTAGACGCTCTTCCCTAAGATGGGACTAGAAACAAAGCACGAGTAGTTTCCTGCATCCTGAGCTTCCACCTTGGCGATGTACAAGTTCCCCGTCTTCTGGGAGACAAACCGACGACGGTCTGTTCGCAGGAAAACTGGGAACTCATTGTAGATCCACTGATACGTCACTTCCTCTGAAAACGAGATTAAAGGGGTGAAATAAACAGGTGTAAGAATATTTTACTTGGTTTATTAGATGTTGAGATGTTGAATCTACTGAAGGCTGATGGAGATGAGAATCTGTACATACGTGGCCAGACTTTTGGAGGGACACACAACAGAACGGCTCCCTGTCCTTCTTTCACATAGACTGGTTCTCTCTCATCATCAGGAAAGGCCTCTATTACTGTGTTGAAGATGAGAAGAATTGATTATATTAATTAAAGGAAATTAGCTTTTTTTACACTGTAACATATTTTATTTTTTCACAAGCTAAAATAAAATTTAAACCCCATCACCAATGACATACATAACTGTCTTTATTGTTAATTTTGCATTCAAAATCCTTTGGTTACTAAATTATAGCAGAATATGGCATATTAATAAATGAGAATCAAATCTACAATAGTAAAAGAAAAAAAAGGGAAAACATCAGTAATTAGGTCAGGTATGTAATATTAATTTTCCACATAATTTGTTTAAACTGAATTAAATTCAGGCAAAAATCCAAAATCCAAAAGGGACACTAAAAAAATTATAAAATTTAATTAACTACTGAAAATCAGATTTTGCTTTTAGGTTGTGTTTTAACATAATATGAAAAAGAAAACTAACTAATGAAAATGTCCAAAAATGATGCTCATCCTAGAAAATATAGAATCTAATGTGACCACATAGACATGTTAAACTAAAGTGTGTTCTGTCTTCAGCGTTGTAATCAGTCTGTCTGCCTGCTTTAATTGTGAAAAGTAGTCACAGTGCTGTTTGGTAACAGGGTGTGTACCACACTGAACATGGACCACAGACAGCTCAGGACAGAGTTGTCTCACGGAATTAGAAAGATTTTCATTGACGGCTTGATGTTCCTGTGGTTACATTTTTAAATATTTAGGACTTTAAAATCCACCGGACTGTAGATAACAACAAGAGGATATTGTTGACAGAGCCCGGATCATCTTGCAAAGAGTTTAGAGGTGAACTCATCACTGTCAAGGCACTTTGGGGACCAAGGCAAAATAAACCTGCCCCCCCACTTGAGAAAGGGATTATTTGTTTAGAAAACTGGACTGCAGTACCCACATTTGACCACAGGATGTCATTCTTACTTCATTCTTACATATTGTCCCTTTAAGTCTTCCTTTTTATTAAAACTCAGCATTACATTGGGTTATCTCAACTCATCCCTTTAGTAATGCTGCAGTAGGCTTAGACTGTTGGAGGAAAGCCTTTGCTTTGGGTAACTCATGCTGTGTTTTTCCATATGAGTAGACAAGCTATGAAATGCTCACATCCAAACTTGACCCTGGCCTCTTTGCTGAGGACGATGCCGTAGATATTTCTGGCCACACACGTGTACGTCCCAGCATGCTTCTGGGTGGGATTGGTGATCACCAGGTTCCCTCCAACGAGGCTGTAGTGCTCATTCGGTTGCTCCTTCAGCTTGACTTCCCAGTTATCGTGACGCCAACTATTGCAAAAAAAATAAAATTAGCATCACATGAAACAGAATAAGTGAAGACTGTTTAGTTTCCCTGACCTGTAAAAAGCTGGTGGGTTTGCACGTGCCCTACAGTTCATGGAGATCCTCTTATCGGGAGAGTCATCAGAATAGACCACATCCACAGGCTCTTCTTCGAATATGGGGCCGTAACCAGTAGCCTCCTCTGACGGATTTTAACAAACTGAAATTAGCTTATTTGTAAAATGGAGACAAAATGTGACTTGCTGCTTTATTTGTCTAAGAAATTGAGCTCACCTCCAAATATCCTTGGCTCACGGAACAGGACCGCCACTAGACAAGAGAACAAACCGCCATGTCAGAATGGGTCTTACATTAGCTTATCACTTGGAAAAAGGTGGTTTGAGCTCACCGGTGAGGCAAGTGTAGGAGGAGAAGCTCAGCAGCAATAGAGCTGTGAAAGCCATGGCTGTTAGCAGAATGAATCCCACAGCCCACAAGAGTTAGATGGATGGACAGAAGGACACCAAGGAGCAG
Organism: Aphyosemion australe; assembly: GCA_006937985.1. Taxonomy (NCBI): domain Eukaryota; kingdom Metazoa; phylum Chordata; class Actinopteri; order Cyprinodontiformes; family Nothobranchiidae; genus Aphyosemion; species Aphyosemion australe. The sequence goes on from SSNS01000001.1 coordinate 7,349,384, forward strand.
TCAGTGAGCAGAGCATGAATCGGAGAGGGCTGAGAGAGAAAAATCAAAAGTTAGTTTAATTCATTCATCTAGTTAGCAGCAAGAGTTCCTATGTGAGCACACTGTCTAGGCTGAACTAGCTGGACTTCTTGCTCATATAAAAGATTCAGTATGCCAGTGATTCAGCACAAATGTGTGTGAGAGAGCGCGAGCGTGCACACTGACACACCTCACACACCAAACCCCAGAGCTGGGCGGTCTGCTGCCCAGAACAGAAACAGAAACTCTGCAGCAACCAGATGTGTTCTGCTGTGCACTCACATGCGTCACCTCTGCAGGATGAGTTCGCACTGCTGCTGTGTGCAACTGCAGCCACATAGGATGTAATAGGAAACAAAAGACAACAGTAGGGAAGAACCAGAGGAAAATGGATATAAATAGAACAAACTGATGGGCCAATAGGATGAGCTCAGGTGGGGGAGGGGGCATGCCAAAAAAGTCTAGGGGATAACTGATGCTACTCTGCAAAATGAAGGAAATATCTGCCTGTTCTGTTTTATTAATTGCAAGATGAAGCAGACCTCGTGATGTGTTTGATGATTCAATTAAAGCAATGAATGAGTCGTGGTGGTTTTGGGTTTTGCTGTTTGATTTTCTAATTTAGTTTTTCTTCACGAGAGAAAAATGTTTTTATTATTTTCTGGAGTTTTGGGTTGTGTGTGCATTTAGTTTAGTCCCTGTGTCCTTTTGGTCTTTGTTCTCATCACCTCCACCTGTCCTTCAGCTCATCATCCTACTGTTTCTCATCTTAGAAACTCCCTCTCCCTGTAGAAATAGCCCTGAGTTTCATCAGATCACTGTTAGATGTTGTCTTCCCCGGGTTTAGCTTCTGCTCATCTCTTTATGGACGGTGTGTGTCTGCACCATCAACTTGTTTTGTTGTTTATTACAAACTCTTTGACCACTGGGTAGAACACATTTAGTCCTTAGATCTTCAAAATAAAAAAAAGTTAAAAACAGCAAGTAGATGTTTGAATTAAAAACGTTAATATTCTAAACTATATTGCCACCAATAAATAAAAAATATAAAAATGAATGCTTTCATTTTGCCTTTATTTATGTTTTAGGGGTGTGGACATTGGAGGTTTAATGCACTTCAGTGCTTTTAAGTTCTTCTGTCCAAGTCTTCAATCTGGGTCATTCTAAGCTTTCTTTATTACAGAATGAGCAGAAAACTGTTTATAAGTAACAAACGGTGAATCCGCTCATCAATAAACAAGTTTATGCCTCCAGTAAAAATTCAGTCTTGTTCTGTTTATACCAAAGAAAAAAAAACAGTAACAACTTGACTTTTAAAGTAGTTCCCTCTAAATGCAGCAAGATGTTAGAGAAGAGAACAACTTGACTAATATGAATCTGAGCATTCATTTATTCATTTATGACATATTTGAGCAAATGAGTAAATGGTTCTGAGTACAAACAACTTACAGGACAGACTTTTTTCCTCACTTATTCAGTTTGCTAAACAAAGTGCATTTAGCATTAAGCTCATGTAAGAAATGTGTTGTCATGTTTTATTCTTTGTTGGTATTTCCCTTCATTTCAGATGCTGTAGTCATTGAAAATATTCAGAAAGTCAGCAGGAGAATCTGAAGAGTTGAATTTTAGAAATACAATGATCAGTGTTCAGAATCAAATTTAACCCCAAAGAACGCTCGTTAGGGAGGTGAATATAATTTTCCTAGTCACTGGATGTTTGTACATCCTGCAGCAGCAAGTAACCACACTTTCCAAATAGGGGAAAAGCAAAACAGACATGCATTAGCCAGACAGAGGGGGTGTGATCAGATATATTATCCACCCAACACAGAACTATTCCACAGACTGCAGCACTGACTCCTCGTGGGCAATCCCGATGACTCGACACTTACGCTGCAACAGTCCTCGGCTGCTGGATGCATATGTTGTGCATTTGTTGCAAATCAATATGTCCTCTGCACATCTTTGAGATGCAGTTCAGAAACAAAAAGAACCCCTCTCTGAGCAGATTTCTCTTGACTCAATTTAATCCAAACTCAAAGTACGTACATTTATTTAAAACTCATCCACAGAACATTTTTAATAAGCTGTATATATTATAACAGCGATTCTGGTCGATGCATTTGAATGTTTTTCATGTGTTTTTCCTCGTTGGTAATCCCATCATCACACATCCTCTCAGAGCAGTCTGCTGAAATTTAGGTCAGATGTATTAATCCTTGTGTTTTAGGGACATGGGCAGCAGGATTGATGCTTCCAGCCGTCCCAGTCAGCAGCACGGCATCAGTCCATTTTTCTTTTGTATTCTTCAATTTCATTGAATCACAACAGAAATCAAATTGACAAATGCAGAGGATCTGAAAAGATAACTAATCCCTTTCCACAGCTTTGTGTGCAATCCTAATTATTTTCTGAAATTGTGCAATTTCAGGTAGAGCATGTGAGGAGGAGGGAGATCATTTCCAGAAAAAACAAATAAACTGCATTTTAATCAAAAGAATGCAGGTGATTGTTTATGAGACCCATTCAGCTGCTCTCTCTCTCTCTGTCCTTGAACGCATTTCTGTCACTTTCACCTTGCACCTCCTCCTTGCTCCTCTTTCTGATTGTTTTTTCAAACTCTAAACTGTTTCCAGAGAGGAACGGTGCTCCCAGCATCCTCTAAAGCTAACTGCGCAGCTCCTGACATCACCTCACCCTAATGACGACGGAGCAGCACCGGTAATTCACTTGCTCTGCATTGCGGTACTCCACAGTGCCGGTCCACTTCTGCGCCACAGCGCGCCCACAGCACACCCCAGATGTCCCCCTTCAGCCACCGGAAGCTGCGGTCCGGACGGTGCGGTTCTTACCTTTGAGGCGGGATGGGACGGAATTAGTCAACACGCTGTCCTCACGGCACACCCGGACCCGAACCGCATCGCCCCACGTACGCAGCCCACCCGCCCGACTCGAGCGTCCCGTTCAGGATGAACTTTTCTGTTGGATGAGTGACACGTCATCGACGCCTAGGCTGTGATTGGTCCGTGAGAGAGGGAGGATGGGGATGCAGGAATACCAGCGCATCCCAGACCAGAGAAGGCATCAGGAAAATAAATCTGGATTAGACCAGTCCAGAACAATCAATCCTGTGAGAAAAGAATTTAATCACAAACTAAGCCTAGAGCTACAAGACTAGAGTATCAGGAAGTCCATCCCTGGCTGCAAAGAATTATGTGAACTTGAGTATAATTAAACATTTTTGCAGTTTGTTCTTGGAGCATGATGGCAATAATAATACAAACATAAATTAAAGCTGCAATAGCAAATCTGCAGAATGAGCTAGCTTTTAAACACAAATATGGTCACGGAACTCCCATCGGCAAATATTGAAAAAGTATGGGTCGAAATATACTTGCTTTTTAACAACACGTACAATGGCTGCCACAAACTTGCGTTGATTTGAAGCATCGTTTGTGCGCATCCCCCGAAATTAACGCGATGTGTTCGTATGCTGCAATATACGAGTAACCAGTAGGCGGAGTTGACAAAACGAGCGCAACACACTCACCATAGTCACTCCGTCTCTGGTTTAGAGGTCTTTCATACTATCTACAATACCGCTGCTGTCTTTTTTTCTGCCGTGATCTCAAAATTAACTAGTAACTGATCTCTTCTATTGGTTGTACCCCACAAACCCAGGACTCTATCTGGTATGAGTTCTCAAGTGTGCCCTCTAGTGAAATACTATAGTACTACATGCAGTGCCATGCAGCAGCAAGTATATGAACAAAGAGGCAGCCTGCTTCCTGTGCCAATGCAAGATTAAAGCCATTCTATGCAACTTTTTCATATTTTTAAATAATTTTCTTGAGCCATGAGAAATGTAAAATTTGGTTCATCTTCAAATACAATATCTGGACTCTATTTAGTTTTACTTGCTTTGATCACCAGTTTATATGCTATGATCCATCTTGCAAAAGATTCTAATTCCTTATTTAAAATATTATATTGGTTTTTTTTTTTTTTGCTGTTTGGGCAGATGCATATAATGTGATATCATCTGCATTAATTGACATGGTGGCATAGTCCAACACCAGAGGTATATAGTTTATAAAAATAGAAAATAACAGAGGTCCCAAACAACTGCCCTGGGGCACTCCACAAGACATCCTTTCAGCCTCAGAACAGCTAACATCAACGTAACTTTAAAAAAAAAGATTATGATCTAAAACGTCACATGCTGCACTTAAATCAAGCAGCACATTACCAGTTAAGTTTTTGTTGTCAATTTCTTGTAACCAATAATCCGTGGTCTGAGTTAATGCTGTAGTAGTGGAGTGCTCCCTTTTATACGCGTGTTGATATATTGTATTTAACCCATTTGTTAATAAAATCTTTTCAATAATTTTACTCAAAGCAGGTAATAAGGTAGTTGTTCTACTATGTTGACCTGAAAATCAGGCTTTTGACATCTTGAAAAGTTTGGGTACCCCTATTCTCATGTACTTATTCCCTGAACACAGAAAACATAGCCTTTTGGCTGACAGGTCAGTCACTTGGTAGAGCTTATTTTAATACCTACACACACACACACACACACACACACACACACACACACACACACACACACACACACACACACACACACACACACACACAAGACAGTCTGGGTCCTGCAGAATACTTTCTTTTTTAAACTTATTCAAACTTAATTTTACTTAAAATACCCATTAGTTATTATATTTCATTTTTATATCTATATTTAGTTTTTTGTATTGTTTTAATGAAGCACTCTTAGACTTTTCTACTCACAAGGTAAATGCACTTTAGTTACGATCAAACAGATGTGAACAAAACACACACGCTCTAGATGTGTGTTATTTTTAAGTTCATATTTATACACTAGGTGGAGTCAAACACATCTTTCCACGTTGCACTGCATGCACGACTCAAACACGAATGACTTGAAACCCTAAAACCAACATTTATTTGTTTAATTATTTAAACTTAATTTAAAATACAAAATATTTTGCAATATCATATTGTAAACCATTTGACAGCCTTTCATGCTTCTCATGTAGATTTCAACGTTGACCAGAGCCTCATTTTACCATCATAAACTGTTTGTCCGACAACTACATCATGTTCACTGCAGCGTGCCAGTCCACTTATGTGTCCATTTGTTGTATGCTCCTTTTAACCCCAAAATTCACAAAATCACATCATTTCCTCAATGTCTAATTTCTGAAAGCATCCAGACTTTGTCTTAAATTTGATTTTGTGGATTTTGTCGAAGTGTTTCAGCCTGTCTGACTTTGTGCCTTTTGGTAAAAACAGGGGGGAAAAAAATCCAAGAATGTGCATGAACTGTCAGAAACAAAACAAGAGCTCAGTCCCAAGTTTAATAATCAGCTTTGAGACCTGAAACTGTAACAACTGCTTCAGTAAATTCACTTAAAGAGGTTAAAAAATAAATAAAAAGTGAATTTCACACCAAACAAAAGAGTGAAAACTGTAAATAGATTCAAATCACACAATGGCCACCCCTTGTCTATAACGCAGCAGGGTTGGTTGAGGTCAGGCTCTCACTTCTGTCCTCTGCACCCAAATGAAGCCATTATTTACAATAAACTAAAAGTATATATCTACATGTGGTATGCCGACACATTGCAACCCAAAAACTTGATGCAAGTCATGAGAAGACAGGAGAATATCCTCTAATAAAACAACATAAAGGTGTTTGAAGGAGAAACAGATTGCTCGACATCCATTGGAATAAAAACTGTTTTTTACATGTAAAAAAAAAGAACACACACACACACAATACAGAGTAGCATGCTCGTACCACACACACCCGTGCACCCACGCATTCGCTCTAAGCTTTGCAAAAGTAGAAAACTCACTCGAGTGCTGCGCTCAGAATGCAACGTTTACTGCAGACGGTTAAATGCATAAACCAAAGTCACCAGTTTGTTTGCAAGCAACAGTTTCATTCACATTAACAGATACGCTTGTATCCACATTCAGGAGCGTTATTTTCTGACCATTCCGATAGCTACCATTAATAATAAGACTAAACGAGGTGGTGAATCTGGTTCCCACTGGCAGTTACCTGGTGAGAGGGTTGGCAGTAGTTTGCTGCTGCTGAAGCAGCGTCTCCTCTTCTAGATGAACGTGTTTAGAGGAGAAGAGGTGAGTTTTTCAAATGAATGCATGACCTCAGGGTTCCCTTAACGTTTTCTCCTCATCCATGTAGCTAAACTCTCCAAGATGGGGCGTATTTATGCTAACTATAACGTCAGGTGATGTCAGCTGATTGTCAACTAGGCACCAAAAGAATGTGCAGCTGAAAATGAATTGAAATCAGTGTTTTTTGAAATCCATTGATTTCCAGTTGGAATCTGGAGGCTAAAATAATGAAGTGTTTTGACACTAATGGGACCAGTTTCACACTAAACCTTATGTGAATGAAAGCAGATCAGAATCAGGCTTTTAGGGAGGTGTTAGACCATTACAAAAACAGTTTCAATAAACAAAAGACGGTCCTTCATTCTGATGCTTTAACGCTGTGGTGGAGTCCAACCATCAACCCAGGATCTCCAGTTTATGTTCAGATCCACACATCAATGGCAAAACCATCAAACCTTTCAGTGACATATGGATGAAAGCATTCATGAACTGACCACACCAACTAAATTGGTAAAACTTTAAACAATGGCCACAAAAATGATCTCTGTTAATGATGAACTAATGATTTATTACTAATGAAATCATGATTTGTTGATGCTGAACGAAAGTTTTATCTAAGATGAATTCATGTTAGGATAAATAATGATGAACTAAGTTTGTTATTGCTGAACTAAAGGCTTATTGTTAGTTAGAAATTAAATAATGATGAAGACTTAATTTACTTTAGGAAACACAATAAGTTACACTAGTAGTTAATCATAAACTTATGGTACTTAATCATGAGCTAAGCATTTCTAATGATAATACTCTTTGTTTATTCTTATTATAAGGCTCATTTCATGTTTAGTTTATCATTAAAGAGGACCTAGAACATTTTCTTGTTGTTGAATAAAGACAGCTTGGGTGGTCAACAGTAGCATGCCAAAAAGTCAAAGCCATGTGTGACCTACTTTTTATGTAAATTAGAAAGTTGAAAAAGGCGAGAGAAAAACTTCTGATCTGAGAAAGCCTTCCTTAACGCGTCATAAGGGGGAGCCACGCCTCCTCAAACCTGCATGTCTCCAGTGTCTGAGGCCTTCTGAGGAAACCAACCAATCAGCAAGCAGCTCATTATCATATTCATGTCCTGGCCGAGTGGGAGGGGCAAACAGCTCTTTTCACAGCAAGGCTGGTTTAGGGGGTTTAGAATGGCCTGCATCAGGGCTCCTGGGACAGATGAAAGCCTAAAGAACATTTTTTTATGCTTTTTAGAGGCTCAAAGCTGTTTTAGATTTTTGATTAACTGAATTCTAGGACCACTTTAAAAAAAAGAACATTTTTGTTCCCATTATTAGGAAATGTTACCAATAACCATATTTTCATTCGTTAACTGTTATTTTTGAGATGAAGTCTAAAGATGTAGCTTGTAAAATGACCCGTATCCTAACATTTCATTACTTTATTATCAGCTGAACCCTGTAGATAATTCCCATGAAGTGCTGAATGTAGTTTTGGCTCCTCCCACAGCTTTTAAAGCTGAGTTCATGGTGAGGAGTTTGTTTGAGTGTGATGTAGTCATGCATTACCGTCTGTTTAGAGAGACACGAAACTGTATTTAGGTCACAGTTTTCTGCAAAGGCACTAGAAACCACGCTGACAGCTTCTTAATCATCAACATGTGAATAAATACCCAGAAATGACCGCGTATACTCTCCGTAAACCTTTACCAGAAGCATTTTCTTTCAACTTTTTAGCAGAGGATAAGCAGTGAAATCATTGCTGAGGCGAAATGGTTCTGACAAGACCTGAATGAAACATGTGACAGTGGCACCGGACCAATCATACCTCTTCTTGTGGTTCAGTTTGTTTTCTGTAACAAGGGTTTAATGCAAAGACGCAATATGAGGAAACACGAGGCAACAAACAGGCTAAGTGTTGGAGGACAGGCTGGCTGGTGTGATGCTAAGATCCCTCATTCCCACATTTCCAGGCATTACAAATGAACAAGCCTCACCTGGAAATATAGCTTTCTTTTTTTCTGTTACTTATGTACAAACAGTCCCTCTGTCTTAAAAAATAACAAAAAATTTAACTAGCTTCTATTTTAAGTCACGCCCTTTTTGCAGCCGTTTCCACAAGGACACTGCTGCCATTTTTTCTCATTATGTCCAACGCCATACATTTAACACTTTCTGAAAACAAAACAAATAATAAAATAAAAGCCATACCCAGTGGCTCGTGCACCAAATACAGTTAAAGACGCGAGTTACATCTGCAAAAATTGACACAAGGTTGTAAAATGCTCAACAGACTTATGATTTACTCCATGCAGGTGCTGTAAATGTGATTCAATGCATATTAGCCTGCCAGCGGGTCATGTAGAGTACTTTCATTAAAATATATATGTATATATAGATATCTAAATACATCATATTCAGGGACCAAATGGCACTAACACACAACTGGCCACACTCGTGCTCAGTCCGAGTGGTAGAACCCCTTCTTGTACATTCTATATTGCTTCCTTTCCTGTTTCTCCAAGCGTCCCTCTTTTTACGCGTTCTTTTAATGGTTGTGGGGGAGATTGTTGAGAGTCACAGTGTGACTGGGACTGACGGGTGTGGAGATGACAGCATGTCAGCAGTCTTGGGAGCCTTGGCCAGCAGCGAGACAGCCACCACAGAGTGAAAGTAGGTGTCCACAAGTGTCAACTCAGCAACTATCACCACAGCAATGGTCACGTTTGCCAGAGTGATGTGGGGTGGCCATAGCAACCGCTGCAGCCAGGCTGCAGTCCATCGTTAGACAAATGAGTTCATGGCGTTGACGGGCGACGGGGCCTCTGAACTTTCGTTGCCTTCGTGTGTGTCCTTCTCCTTCTTGCCACTGTACTGGCCGATAAAGGAGCCGTCCTCGTTAAACTGTCCATCCCCGCCCTCCCCGTAGTCCACTAAACTGTCATCACTCTCGTCACGGCGCACCGTCCCATTGGACGGTGTCCGGCTGCCCTTCAGTGGCTTGTGGTCCTCTGTGTCACTGCAAGAGGAAGAGAGACGGAAGAGGAAAGGTTCACTCAGGAATCAATTATAAAAAATGTCCAACTGCTCCAACATGTCGGCATTCTGGCTTTTCCACTGCACAAGCGTTACAGAGGATGGTATCAAGTCAGCAGGTCTTGATGCCATCTTGTGTGCACAGCTTGTTTTATCTTCAATGCATTAGTTGCACTCATCTATAAACTTGTGTTTGTAATCCTGTTTAAACACAAATGTGAAAGGTCTGGTACTTGTACAGTGAAACGGCACAGCTACATAAAAGTATACATAGCAATAGTACTGTAGGGGTTTAAGACTGTGCACCGCTAAAAAGAACTTGCAAATACGTGCTAGTCAGGCCTTTGAAACATACCTGCATTATGCAATTTTTATAATAGTTTCAGTCAATATGCTAGCAGCTCACATGCAGTAATCCAAAATGCAATCAAGAGTCATTGCTACATCTTCTTATTACACTAGATTCATATAAGAACTACAGTCTATTTCATTTATGCAGTGTTAGATTTTCATTGAACTCTACAAAGTTTGTAAATATAACAAAAACTTTCATTAAGAAAAGACTAAAAAAAATGAAGTTAGCATGAGTAAAAGTGGTAAAATATGATTTTAGATTTTGAATTGAGTATAGCAGCATAGACCCATTTACACTTGGTATTAGCTTTAGTGAATAGTTTTTAAGTACAGGTGTGAAAGTCAAACTTCGGACAAACTGATGGCATATCGAGATCTGATGGATAAGACACCATTAGGAGACACGAAACGAAACAGCCACAGAAAGTAGCAGAAAAAAAAAAATTTTTTTCAACACTTCTGCCCAAAAGTTATGGATCAGAAAGAAATTTGCAAAACAAATAAATAATTTTAGTATAGGGCATTGTAAAGTGACATTTCAATGTCAATTAAAAAATAATGTGATGAATAAAAAGGACTATTAAATAAAATTTTAGGGTTTTTAATACAGCTTTGCCAACATCAATTAAAGCACTTTTGGAGTACTTATTAAGTTTAGCTGTCAGTATTTTACAGCTACTTTCATTGGTGATGCATCAGACGTTATATACATGAACAGTACATACATTTAAAACACAATGTAAGAAAAATGTTTGGTAAATTGTTTCTTTTTCGTAACAATGGTTCTGTGCAATGAGTAACACAGCTAAACGTGAGGCTAGTTCACCCCAAAAATGTGCCAAATTCAGCACATATGTGTTGGTAGTGGCTGTCCTTGCTAAGATTAAATGTTTAAATAAATTGTTTATTCAATAAAATCTTCATGATTTCAATCTTGACTCTAACCATTAAGCTCCAATATGATTTTTTCCCCATAAAGGCCTATTACTTACATAAATGCATGATTGTAAACATTAAAGGTGCAATATGTAAAACTGATGACATCCTGTGGTCAAATTTGGGTACTGTGGTCCATTTTCGTGAGCAAAAAACTCACTTTCTCACTGCCGTTCAGTGAGTTTCCAGGCTGTTGCCAGTTACGTTTCTTGCTGTTATAGTTCTGAATGAAGGAAGCACAACTCCACAATTGCCTCATTATTCACTTCACATATACATTTCACTGTAATATCGAGTTGTTGATAATTGAAAAAGTAGCTTGAGATATTTTTAGAGCCAACTATTTGTTTCTAATTTATTGTTAGCATTGTTAGCTCAACGTTAGCCTCTAGTCTGCTTCACTCGATAGTAGATTAAAACAAAAAGATGCCGTGGCTTCTTAGGGGTACAAGAAATAACTTCTGGGTTGCTCCTGTTTACTGGCTTTGGTTCTTTAAACAACCTCTGGAGATTTTTGCCTGCTGGTGTCAAATTATAAATGCTGGTGCTGCAGCGTTAGCTCGCCAGACACATGGCAACCTCACAAGCTCACTGATCCAGCATGATTGAGTCATTAGAATGTTTTGTGATTATTTACAGTAGAATTCTTACATATTGCTCCTTTAATGGACTCAAAACAAATCTGAAAGGTCTGAATTCATATCAGTCTGGTTCTACACATTAAATCTAAACAAAGGCACATTTTCCTGAGACACTGAACTATCCACTTGTGACTGAATCCCTCAGACCCATAGTAATACCAGGTGTAAATAAGGTCTCTGTAGATCAGATAGATTGGTGTGTTTTGCCCACTAATGTTAGAAAGAGCTTAAAAGGCATTTAAAAGGGTTGCATGGAATACATGCTGGTTATTACTGTTTCTTGCCTTACCTCTCCATTGACCTAAACTCCCCAGAGCAGAAAGATAAAAAACAATGCAAGTTTACATGAAAATAAATTCACAAGCCATAATGAGAGTCTTTGTATCCTTTCAGGCTTTAAAAACAAACAATGATTTGGGGAACTGCAAGAAAAAAATAAAGTGGAAACACAAACATCCATAATTAAAGCTACACAGGCAATAAGAGGCTCCTTTAAGTCACATTCTTCATTAAATTATTTAGATCATAAAAAGAAATGACAGAACTGACTCTAAGATGTAATGTTTTTCATCTCATGGTTAGTATAAAAGAGAATAGAAAACTTGTTAAACTTGAACTATTTTACATGAAATGAATCTCTTTTCCTTTTAGAGGGCCAGTGGATTAGGTGGCTTTGTAAAGAGAGTACTGAGGAATTTGCCTTGCCTCTATGCAGTGTTTGGAAAATGGAGTCTGATGAGGAGAGTATCTCTGCAGCCTGGTAACATGTTTTACACATACATATCCACATCAGGGCAAAATAAGTGAATTAAAAACACGAAAATGCAACATCTGTCATCATCTCTCACCTGTACTCCCCAAATGTTCCATCATCCTCCTTCATGGGCTGGATCTCTGGGTCTTGATGAGCATCTTCTTTCTCTTTCACTGTGAATTACACAATATTCTTACTCTAAGTGACTGTTCGTTTGTATCAGAAAGCTTGCACTCAGACGTGTAGCTTCACCTGGATATTTTCCTCCTTTGTTCCTCTTGATGAAGCAGACTATGAGGAGCACCAGGATCAGGAGAGCAATGGCACACATCAGTCCTATAAACCATCCTTGTGTGGCGATGTCGATCTGCCGGTTGGGAACAGCTGAACAGAGAGAGCCAAACAGAAAAAAGGAGATGCATCAGTTATAATCTGAATACATGCGGTGAAATCATTGCAACACTGAGATTAACAGAAGCTGTCATGAGATTTTAAAATGGGTTAAAATGAAGATATTAGTCAGACGTTAAAAAAGAAAAACGTTATAAAATGATGAACACTTATGCAATTTTATGACATGCACTAGACGACAAAGTCTTCCATACAAGTTTTTTCTCATTTTCATGTAAATAGTATTGAAAAAAAATAATTCATGTCTCTTTTCACCTTAAGTTGAAGTTTTATTACAATAGAAAAAAGTTGTGTTCAAAGATAAAAGAATATATATGTTGGAAATTAATAAAGGGAAATATTTAGCAGGCAGATCTTTTAATCTGATTAATTTGCTGTTGTGCAAAAAACTTAATCTGGAATAGAAATGCAATAATGTGCATTTGAGTATTTCCATTCGTTAATATGCTATAACACTGACCTATAACTCTTTAAAGCCTGATGCATGAAATTATTTGTAGTTTCACTTAAACTAATCTTATTTTAACAATGATCTAATTATCTATTATGTTTTGATTTGTTATTATACAATAATATAACTAATATAAAGAAATAAACTGATGCTTAACACGTGTAGTACTTATACCCTCCACTGGGGGCAGAACACATGTAGCCTATAGGATTCAATTCAGCTGATTTTTTTTAAAGGAAAGAACAAGTCCTGCTAGAGAGGTAGAGCTCTTAAAACCCCCAATAACCTGATCAAATATGATAAATCTTGCATAAAAATGTTAAAGGTGGAATGTGGAACACGGACATTCTGGCAAGTTCTGGCGAACTCTGGTGTTCAGAGGTGGTACTGCAATAACCAAACTAATTTTCCAGCCGTTGGCATTTTTATTCACTGCTGATATGTGACGTGACCAGCCTGCACCATGTCCAGTGATGAATCGTACAGGGTAAGGACTAATTTGTTCTAATAAGTTTATTTTACAACAGTATTTACCGTTAGAACATCTTCTGGGCTCAGAATCAGCTGCTTGACTTGTCGAGTCTGCCATTTTACACAATCCCAGCCTCGCCTTGCTGAGCGGACTTTTTAGCGCAAATATAAACATAAACCCAGTGTCGTGCCCGTCAAAATAAATGTTAGATTATTTATTTTTTTAAATATAGCTATTAAAGGAAAAACTGTACATTCATTCTGCACACTTCTAAATGCCCCATAGAGGTTTTTTTTTTTAAAGATAGCTTTTTATTAAAATGTTCCATATTCAACCTTTAACACTGACCAGTGTATTTTACATATTTGCCTTTCAGGTGAGCCTCTAACTAATAACTCAGGTTAAGACGGTAAGTCTGAATATATGAAGTCAAAATCTTGCAGATTCAACAAAAACAAAACAATCAAGGTTAGAGTTACTAAACATGAGACGACCCAGAGGCAAACGGATAGCAGCCAGCACACAAACTAGGAACGTAACACATCTGATGATTGATGGGACAACATTCACACAAAAATGGGCAAAAATAAACAGAAAGACCGTCTACGCTGAGGCATGCCGCCTCACCTGGCACTGTAACCGACACTTCATTTGTCTTGTGGACCGTCTGGTCAGCTCCGTCTTGAGCTAACACACAAACCCTATAGGTCGTCCCCGGCTTTAAACCTTTAATTGTATGTGAATGTGTACCGTTTACCACCTCCCTCTTCCAGTCCTCCTCACCTGGAATCGGTGGAGCGGATTGAGAGAGATTAGAATCAGGCTCAGTTCACAGAGGTATGCACAGGTGTTCAAAAAAAAGGAAAAGTACAAGAAGCCTTACTGTTTTCTACATTATATTCCACAAATACATTCTTATGGTGTCCAAAGTATTCCCAACTGATCACTGCACCTCCCTCAATCGCAGACGCATTAACTGTGCCAAACACAGGGCCAACAGGTGGCACTGAGCACACAAGGGAGACAGAAACATAAGTTCAAAATGCAAATCAAGTTTGCAACAAATTACTGCTAGTGCGCCAAAGTGTAGGCATCAACATCTGCACAACATCTGCACACATATCACAGATCATCACAGTGTGTTTAGCAAAAACAGTTCAATTAAATACATTTTGGATTTATTAGGAACTCAGACATCATCAAGTCTGGAAAATAACTCAGAAGATCAGAAACAATTTTTACAAATTATTGTCAATAATTTCACAAAAGCAATGTTTTTTTACTAGTAAAGACTCTTTTTGGATGCAGAAGTATCCATTGTGGTAAAGACGGTATTATAACAAAGCACCATCCGAACATGTTGGATTAAATAAGTTTGGTAATATTAATAATAATAATAATAATAATAATAATAATAATGATAATAATAATAATAATAATAATGATAATAATAATAATAATAATCTGTTACAGATTCATCTCTTTCTTTGATGTAAGACTCATAATGTGATGTTTAGAAGTTTGTGATTCTTTTAGAAATTCATTTTTTATTTAAATGTGGCCTAACACACCTATTTCTGTTTACAATTTCTAAAGGAAATACTGAGAGAATGATCTTCATAGAAATACACGCAGGCAACATGGATAGAGTAAAACAGTCTTGGAATCATTTCTAAATGACTTGTTTATGTATTTGGTAGAAGCTTTTTATCCAAAGTGTCTAACAGATGAGAATGTAACACACTTCTTCCTTTTTGTCTCATTTCTTTAATGCAGGATGTCTGTTTCTATTTTTAAGGGGTTCTAGAATTCAAAACGGCTTTTTTCTTGTTGTTTAACACCTGATAGGTATAGACACACCTCCTTAAGTTTACATATACCAACCCACTTCAACATCAGAAATCTATATAAATGTTTGTGGTGGTGATGCTAACTACAGAACAACGTTAGCCCGAGCTACTGCTTTTGTTGGATGAGAGGAAAACAACAAAGGAGAATGTCGGAGCACACGTGTAACGCTCCAGGATGTACTGGGAATATCCAGGATGTACTGGGAATATCCAGGATGTACTGGGAATATCCAGGCTTTGAATGACTGATAGATAGATCTACAGCTTGGCTATAGAGTTATTCAGATACACAGATGTACACAGAGTTACTAGCTGCAGGCAGTCATGGAGGCATTGTGGTGAACCGGACAATCAGCACACACCTCATTTAATATTCATGTCCTGGCCAAGTGGGCGGGGCAAACCAGCCTTTTTATTGTAGGGCTTTATTATTGGGTTGTGTTTTGCATTTATCAGGGCTCCTGGGTGATTGTGAGCCCCAACAAAGTTTCATAAGCCATATGGAGGCTGAAAGAAGGGGCTTCCAGTTGGAAAATATATAAATAAAAAGTTGTTCTAGATCCCTTTAAGACTAGTGAACAATAACAGATTTTTTTTTTATTCCAGAGGGTTCACAAACTTTTAAACACCACTGTTTGATTGCTGAGATGAATTGTTTTTGCAGCTCTGACTTTCTGATTGGATATTTGGGGAGGGTCACGGGGGAGTGCTTGTACCCTTGTGAAACGTGGGCTGCAGAGACTGAGTGATGGGGGGAGTTTGGTGAGGGGGCTCTGTGGGGTCTGAAAGGACACGGAAAGAGTGAGACAAAAAAGAACACAGGACAAAACACAGCATACATTACTGAAACTGCAGCTCAACTGAGCTCTAGACCAAATAAGAGCAAATAAATAAATGAATGAAGCCAAACAGCCCTGATCCACAACACTAAGGCATGCACACTGAGTTAGCTTCAAATACAAGTCTACTTGATGGTAAAGTTGTGTAAATTATTAACAATGGAGAGGAGGGTATATAAATATGGCTCAATCAACACGAATGAAGACAAAAACTTTCTAAACGAGCTGTAATTTAGTCAAAGATTGCAAAAATCAAAAGACTAAAAGCACATCTAATGTCTAATGCATGTTGTCGCAAACAAAGCCTATTCTTTCCAAATAAGCAGAAATGGTTGCTTTTGCATGCCATGGAAGTCATTTTTACTGTAACACATGCAGAAAAATGAGATAACTAGAACATCTATGCTAGGATTTGGGGGGATTTTTGGATATCTCATGAGAAAATGAGCATGCTGATACTTCCATTGACACACAGGGGTTACCTTTGTCTGTTTCTACAGTAGGTTGAATAAAAGCTTAAAGGAAAAGAGAAAAAGATAGTTTAATGTGTTGAGCGAACAGTGCAGAAGACCCTGCTTGTTTTCGTTTATTTAGGGGCTGGGGGTATTCCTTTATTTGATCATTATTGAGGTTGGAGGTGTAAGATTATTACACAGGACTCACCTATATCCATGGCTGTGTAGGCCTCCTCTGTGATATTGGGGCCCGGGCCCTTGACAGTTGTGGCGCTCAGGTAAAACTTGTAGAGGACGCTGGAGTTCAGGCTGCTCGGGGTGAACGTCGTCTCGTTGGCTTTAAAGCTAATCTTCCTGAGTGGTCCCAGTTCGTTAGTGACGTTGACTGTTGAGAGAGTGAGGAGTGGTCAGCGACGGGTAAGGAAACAAGGAAGGAAAAGAAACTAATCAATCTAATGCTAAGGTCACCTGGTTGGAAATAGAGAGTGTATCCTGTGAGGCGGCCATTGTTGTTTACTGGTGGACCCCAGTTCAGCGTGAGAGAGTCCAAACCCGGGTTGATCACATTGAGAAAGGAAGGAGGTCCTGGCACTGAAAACAGACACAGCAATGTTTGTGATTTATTGTGATGCAGAAATATCCACTGCTGTAAACAGCGTTGTTGTAAAACAGAGTTATGAAATGCAGTTAAGGTGAATATTTTCTAATTCTAAATACAAGTTAAACTGTAAAAATTTAGAATATGGTGCAAAAGTTTATTTATGTCAATAATTCAACTTAAAAGGTGAAACTAATACATGAGATAGACTCATTACATGCATGATTATGGCTTACAGCTGATGAAAACCCCACATTCAAAGCTTAGACAATTAGAATAAAAGGTTAAATATTCTAGACTCAAAGTGTCACATTATAATCAGCTCATTAATCCAAAACACCTGCTAAGGGTTATTGAGCCTTTAAATGGTCTCTCAGTCTAAGTTGAATTACTGCAATAAATGAACTTTTGCACCAGATTCTCATTTTTCGAGTTTCACCTGTACTATTTAACAATCTGATAATAAGGATTGTCCAACTACTTGAACTTTTGTGATGTTTTTCTCTGTGGTACTCACAAGCACATTGAATTGCCTCTGTGCTTGAAATGTGCTGTATTAGTAAATCTGCCCTGCCTTGCCCACCGTTTCTATAAAGAGTGCTTAGCTTTGGTCTTTTTGTCAATTTCATTTACTCAGGAACTGGAGTGGGAAGCATGTGATGTGGTGGTTTTAACCTTAGTTCTGTCACAAGCCCTTTGGTTTTGTTACAGAGGAGCTAGTCTGTCTTCAAAAGCTCACATCGTGTCATGGCTGCTTTGTAACCAACACAATGCAGAAGACCACTAATCACAGACACACACCTCCTTCAGGTGTCTCAAAACTCTTGCTGTGGCTGGGAGGTCCTTCTCCTTTGCTGTTGAGGACCTTGATGTAGAGGCTGTAGACACTGTAAGGCTGGAGGCCTGGCAGCATTCCCTCACTGCGGTTTCCGTTAAAGGTTAAATGTTGCTCCTGCTGATCCGCCTCCTCCTCAGCGTCATGCAGGCCTCGCTCCCGACGGTAATACACCTACATGAAAAGCACAAACATTATAAGTGTGAAACGTTGCAGATTTGTAGTGATCACTCATAAACTCCACACAGACAGAAGAAGTGATAAAACACAGGTGGGTTTGATTGTTTAGACTTGAAAGCACAGGTGTATTAACAAGTGCCTCATTCCATTTACAGTTTTTCTCCATTGGTTTGGCCCATTTCTTGAAACAGAAATGACATTCTCAAAATAACATGGACAAACCTCCAAACCTCTTGGCAAATGTTCACAACACTATAGCTCACCTGCAAAAGCTCATATCTCTTCCAGAACTGTTAGGTCAGGCTTCAATCTAAATCCCTTTCTCATTTAAACAGTCAGTGTCTCCAAAATGGCAAAGATCCTTCTCAATAGCTTTGGCTCATTTCTCCACACAGATCGGACATTCTCATCATTCTTGGTGCTTTTGTCAAAATAAACCTGGATGGTTGTTTACAACAACATGGTTCACCTGCAAAAGCTCATATCTCTCCTAAAACAGTTCACTCATGTGTCAAAACTACATTCCTTTCTAATCTGAATAGTCAGTGCCCCCAAAATGCATCGTCCCTTTGGCATTGTGTGAGTACTGCCATACAAAATGTTTAGATGTTTTGTCACTATGGCAGAGGACCAACAATATACAATGATGTATGATATAAGTATCATAATGATAATTGTATAATACAGTAAACTGCGGTTTTCTGTTGAAATTGTTGAAGTCAGATGAAGCAAATACTGATTCTGAAATCAGGTAAAGGAGGTATTGAAACCAAATAAGTGAACTACTGCTTACTGTGATTACAGGTAAGGTTATAATGAGAGACAACCAGCAACTGACTTACATTTACATACTGGTACCGCAGCTCCTTCACTCTGTCAGAGTTCCTCTCAAATGGTACCTTGTAGATTTGTTTCATTGCCATCTGATGCTTCTTCAAAACCCGGTCTATTGTGGAGATGCTTATTGTGTTTATATTTATAGTCTAGTTTCACCTGACTGTCAGTGACTGTCATCAATGTATCAAATATTCAAAGAAATTCATATATGGTATTCATGGTACTACGTTCTTGACCAGTTTTGACAATTGAACAGACAGTTGTGCATGCGAGTACTTATACAATGAAATCATGCTGACATGTTTTGGAGAGAATGATCATTGGACTGAGAATCAACTAATCAGTTTAGATCTACAAGATCTATTCATTTGGAAAATGTGCTAAATGTGGGCTAACTGTATAACTGTAGGCTACTTGTACTTAATCATTTGCAAAGATGCACTGGGACAATTGAGACATGTACTAAGGCATTTGCCGTTTGATTAAATGAATGAGAAATGCCATTCTGTTGTGAACATTTGCCAAGAGGTTTGGAGGTTTGTCCATGTTATTTTGAGAATGTCATTTCTGTTTCAAGAAATGAGCCGAACCAATGGAGAAAAACTGTAAATGGTAAATGACCCATAATTGATATAGAACACTTCAAGGCTCTTCACAACACAGTCATTCACTCATGCACACACATTCAGCTGCCCTGGGGTGCACTGGGGCCACCAGTCCCTTCAACCACCACCAGCAGGTAAGGTGGGTTAGGTGTCTTGCCCAAGGACACAACAGCAGCATTCTCTGCCAGGAGTTGGGATCTATCCTGCAACCCTCCAAATACTGGACAAGCCACTCTACCTCCTGAGCTTCTGCTGCCCAAGGTGGGCAACTCACAAGGTGTTACGCTCATTAGTGGTTTGCAGAACACTGTGCACACGCTTCAGAAGTGGAATGCAGCCCATCAGTGCTTCTCTTGCTCTATTAAGTAAAATATATTCCAGAAAGTCGAATTAATTATCTAAATATTGTTTCTCTTATTCATTCTGCTGTTCTCATAAGTAAATAAATCCTACAGTACCTTACTAAATGATCAAAATCTAAAAGAAGATTTTTACTTACAATAATTATTGAGTTTTAGTTTGTCGTCATAAACAACATAATGAAATAAGGCCTTCAAAATTCAAGCATCGTTTTCCTTCCCTTAAGTATCAGAATAGTTTGGAATTCAAACTTTTTATCACAGAATACTAAATATAATTCATTCTTGCTCCAAACCAGCAAACTGTATCAACTTTTGCTTTTAAATAAATGCTTATAAAAATAAAAGGTACCTTGTATCCTTGAAGTTTCCCTCGAACAGACTGAGTAGGTACGGACTCCCAGTGCACCTCAGCCAGTGTGCTGTTGTGAACCATCACCTGGACGCTATCAGGAGCCGACAAAGGCACTACCAAACAGAGAACATTGAATTAACTCCTTTCAGAAGAAAACCAAACCATTTTCAAAATCACTTCTTCTGTCACTCACGGTCTTCTCCTGAGTAGCCGATGGATACCTCCGGGTCAGGGCCGCTATTGTAATCATTGAAGGCCTGAACTTTAATTTCATATGGCACGTATGTCTGAGTTCCAGTCACAATGAAATGAGAAGAATTAGTGACGTTCACTGAGGACCAGCCTTTTTCTCCATCCTTCTGTCTCCAGAGCACTTTGTACTTCAAACCCGGTCCATTCGACTGGAATCCTGTAAGTGGCTGCACAGAAGGACGTTGGAATGAGAGCGTAATAGGATTATCTTAGGTTTGTCCTTTTACTGTTAAATGTTTAGGACTTCCTTACTGTCCACGTGATCACCAAGTTGTCAGGCTTTGTTCCTACTCCTTGAACATTGGATGGATTTTCATCCGGGGCTATAAAAGTACAAATAAATAAAGGGTTCACTCTGTCTACTTTTTACATATCAGCGGATATTTGATTTTTGGGTGAAGGATTCTTTTATTACGTGCAGGGTTGGTTAGGTATTTGGCCGAGGAATCACTGGGCTTGCTGTAGCCCACTTGGTTTTGTGCCTGCACCCTGAAAGAGTAGAACACATAGGGAGACAGCTGCAGCTGGGCGGTGATGCTGCTACCAGGAACTTCTGTCAGGTTGACCCAAACTCCTGGCTGGTGGAGCAAATCCTCATATTGGATCAAGAAGTCTGGAGAAGATAAAAGATTCAGGCTTTAAGAATAAGTCAGATGGTAGATATAAACTCAAATCAATCAATTAGAAGAAACAATTTGATGTATTTAAACATTTTACAGTTATTTTAAAAAATTACACTGCTTTTTATTAATCTTTGTTTAATTAAAGTTCCCCAAAGTGGCATAAAATCTATCACATTCTGCAAATTTAGCAAATAAAAATTTTGATGATTATTCAACATAAATATTAAGTAAAATTGTCATTTTATTGCAATCAAACCCAAAAAAGATCAGAATAACTTTGCCTAAAAACTTATCTTAGTAAAACTTTGCAAGACCAATTCTGTGGGACATATTTACATTTTCTCTTGAATTTTGTGTACAGCATGCCTCCATTCTTTCATGTAATTTAATATTAGGTATTCAAAAATAAAAAAATCCAAATTTTTGCATTCAAACTTTCCAGTACGAGAATCCAAAGGCTAGGCTAGAGTAGTTTTTGTCAGCGGTCTAGAGTTTGACATGTGACAGACAGGAAATGCAATGAAATTACAACATAACATTGTTTATTTCATACTCTGTATGGGACTGTTATGTTCATCTCCGGGGGTCCAGGTGAGCCGAACGCTCCTATCTGTTTGGTCGGTAAGCTCCAGGTCAGTCGGAGGGTCAGGTACCTCTGCAAAAAATGATCCAAGTATCTAGTTATTTATAGTGTGTCAACAAAAATAATTCAAGCGGATGCAACAGGCTTTTTAATTAAATAAAAATGAGATATAAACAAAAATTAATCAAAAGTATTCTCTTTTATTGGAGCCTTACTTAGGCTTTTATTTTGAGAATGGTTCTTGTTGCAGGAAGGATTTTCAAAACAATATAAAACACCATTAAAATTAAATGTTAAATAGAAAAGAAAGAATAGGATGAAATGTGGTTATTAACTTTATTTGCCTTAATAATTTAAAGCAGCAATCTGTTGTTTTCAGCAGCCTCAGCAGGTCTACCATTGGCCTGAGCAGTTTTGTGTCTTGCCAATCACAGCACTCTTATGGGTTTGGTGGGCGGGACTAGCACCAGTGCTGCGATGGAGCGAAACAACAAAGATGGCGACCGCTCATTAGAAATGGCTTTGGCATCAACTTTGGACTGTTTAAACTTTTCTTTGAGTCAAGAGCAGATAGAGGGACTTAAGTCCTTTATTTAGAAAAAGGATGTATTTGCGTCTTCTTCGACGGAAAATGGCGGACTACCCCATTGACTGACATCCGTAGCGGTGAGTATGTCACGTTGTTTGTTGTTCAATAGCATGTAGAGACAGTTTGAAGGACAACCGTAGATCCCGCCCCATGACTAAGCCTCCTCTATGGGTCGTGGCCAGGCTATATATTCACATATCTAGGATGGCTTGACATGCTAAGACAGAAGCAGAGTTGATGACATTTCTTGAGGACAAGTAAATCTTTAAAATATAAAAATGAATAATGAATAAACAGCATAACTTGAGAATAACTGTAAAACAGTGCGTTAGCTCTGTTGCCGGGTTAGAGGTACGCATTCACGAACAAGAGGCGTTGCTTCCAGCCATTATCATGGAGGACGGAAGAGAGACTTAAGGTGGCAGTGCAATACATTTTTCCACCTCTAGATGGTGCCCTCTGACAAAAAATCTAGATTTCTGCTTTAGTAAAAAAGGCAAAGGTGAATGGTAGCTAACATTGATTATTTGTAATCAGTAAAACACATACGTAGCTTGCAGAAAGTGTTAAATGAAAAAAGCTTGCTCAAATAAAACTGTATTTTCCCATTTTTGTATTATGCACTCTACACAGGTGTGTTCACTTGTGTCTGATTAGACTTGAATGCTGAAGATAAGCAATAATAAAGGAAAATACCCACGGCTGCTCGATGGAAGCGTGGATGTATTGAATTTAAACTAAATGTGGTAACAAAACTAAAGTAGCACATTTAATGAAGCAAACCACTGATTAAATGAACTGAATGGCAGCTATACTGGTTTGTTTACCGTAGACCATTGGTGGGGTAGGAGTTGCCTCTGACAGCAAGAAAAGAAAAGAGTAAAGTCCAGAAAGAGAAGATGTTAGTGATAGGCATTACTGAAGAAAAGGAAGGAAAAGCAGAAAAATTACAAGAGATTCTAGAAATATATCCAGAAAATTATTAAATATTAAATAAATAAAGTGGACTTGAAATGAAAGAAGTGAATTTAACAGAGGCAGGACAGACTAAATATTAGTAGAGGTTTAAGCTATATGTCTGTATGATATACCAACATTTGATTTAAAATAGTTCCAGGAACGAAGAACAAAACTATTATTCAACGTACCTACAACAGTCAGCTTGGCGCTGGCTGAGTCCTGATCCAGAATGGTGTTAGTGATGCACGTGTAAGTGCCCTCATCATCGTCTATCACATCATTGATGATCAGACTCTCCTTGCCCACCACAAACCTGTAAGTATTACCAAGCAAAATGAGTTTTCTGAGTATTTCAGACTTTAATCTGGTTTCAGCATCACATGTGTGCTGGACCTCTCGTCAGGAGGCAGCTCTACGCCGTCTTTCAGCCAGGACATGGTAGAAGTGAGGGTACTGTCGTGTTTGACCTGACACTCGAACACAACGCTCATTCCTCTCTGTACCACTCTGTACTCTGGCTGCTTCAGGATACGAGTTGGCTCTGAAATACAGACAAAATCCTGTTAATATTGATTAATAATGCAGCTTTGTGAGTTAAATTTAAGAAAAAACAGACAGAACCAGCATACGGACCTTTGACCTCCAGGGAGACGTGGTTTTCTTCCCTCCCCAGGTTGTTCGTGGCGATGCAGGTGTAGTTTCCACTATGTAGCGGCTGGGCCATGTTGATTTCCAGGGAACCATTCTCATAGATTACATAAGGGTCAGCGTTCCTAATGCTGATCTGAAAATCTTTAAACCTGTTTAAAAATGGCCAAAAGGATAGCTTGTGATTATGGCTTAGACAGAAATGTGAAGTTGTGAATAAATATCAGATCAAATAAATGATTTCTGAACTGCAGCTTTGAAGTCTTATGTCTGGAATTTGTTCAGTTGACTTTGCTTTCATTCATTTTTTTTGTAGGTTTCACCAACCAAACTCATAGTCTGAGAGCATCTGTCAATTACCATTGCTGATTTGTGGCAGCTTTGGAGATTTAAATGATTGAAAAGCAAACTAACTGACATCGAAAGTAAAAAGATTAGGGTTAAAGAAGTAGGTGTATGAGCGTGTGTCAGATTTAAAATATGTACGCCTGATTTTAGTGGGAAATATAAGGTTTGAAATAACAGAAATGTGACCAACTTTCTCTTGGTAGCACCAAAAAGGGCAAGTGGACTCACTGTCTTTTTACTTAAAGATGTTTCACCTCTCATCTTAAAAGCTTCTTCTGTTCTGATCATAGGGAATTCCAGGCTTAAAAGTGAACTACTCTCCATGGAAAAATATCATCAAGCTCACCAGGGAGGACACCAAAGACAACAACGTTTCTTGGACTGCGTGATAAACATTGAGAGATGGAAACTACGCAAGCAGAGACAGCGTAGAAGAGGCAACTCATCAAGTCAAGATTCCAGGGTTCATCTTCATCTTGAAATAAAAAAACTCTTCAGGACAGCAATGGGCACATTTTGGACAGGGGCAAAACATGTGGTTTAAAAGAGGAGTGAAAGAAGCCATTCCCTCTCAAACCTACAGCACTGCCTGGAGTCTTCTCCCCATGGTTTCACAACCATTTACTCCTCAGAACAACTAAACTTAACCACTCACATGTTACATCATTAAAAAGCATTCATGATAACAGCTAAAATGGAGGGATGGGTCAGTGACTCAATTGACTATAATGGACCTATTAGTGTGATTGTTCTATGATGAATTATAAGCTTGGAACGCCCAACCCATAATCAAAATGGATGAAGCCTTTTGAATGATAGATGAAACATCTTTGGGTAACCAGGAGAAGTCCAGTTGCCATTTTTTTAAAACTCTTGGGATTGCCATGGTCTAGATGAGTAAGAATCTTCACCATACATGATTTAAGCCTTACCATGTGATGGTTGGTATTGGAGAGCCAAAGGAGGAGCAGTCGAGTAAAGCTGGGTTGTTAGTGATGACCCGGTACACTTGGTTGGGTGGAGTAAGCACCCTTGGTCGTTGAGCTATTGGGGGCAAAAGCAATCAATGAAACCATCCCTTGCTAAATTTCCTTTCCTCACACAGAAGTCTGTAAATATGGAAAAAGCTTTAAGTCATGGTGATTAAATGTTTTGTAACTCACCCAGAACGCTGACAAAAGCATTTGCCAACAAGTAGCCGAACTCATTGGATGCGTTGCATTGATAGACAGCACTAGTCCCGGTTTGCACATTGCTCAGAATCACAGTGTCATCTTTCAGTTTGCGACTGTGGTCCTTTGCATCATCTAGCATGAAAATAAAGGTAAATAATTTTGTATTTTATTCATGAATGTCAACTGCACCAGCACATGATGTAAACCTTTATATACGATCATTAATAATTCATTGGAACTGCCAGTTAATTTCCCATGGCAACCCAGCAGGTTGATAGACATATTCTGTTCTGTATAAAGTGTACAAAACATGGTACAATCTGTTTTAGGACAGCATTCTCTCAGTTTACTCACTCTCTATGGGAATTCCATTCACAAACCAGCTAATATTTGGTTTAGGGTCTCCATCAACGCGACAGGTGAGGCTGTCGGTCTCATTCGGAGCAAGAATCAGGTTCCTGGGGGCACTGACCCAGAAAGGAGCCGCTGGGGAAAAATGGACAGAAATAAAGAGTAAAGGAAGGCATTTCTCAGGAAGAACAAATGAAACTTTTAAACTTTTAAAGTGATAGACAAAGTTGTGTCAGTGCAAAGGGAAGTTTGGAGATCCATGCAAAATATTCATCCATCCATCCATCCATCATCTTCCGCTTATCCGGGGTTGGATTGCCGGAGCTGCCGCTTAAGCAGAGAGGCCCAGACTTCCCTCTCCCCAGCCACTTGGGCCAGTTCCTTGAGGGGAATTCCAAGGCGTTCCCTGGCCAGCTGAGAAACATAGTCCCTCCAGCAGGTTTCCTCCTGGTTGGACATGACCAGAAAACTTTACCAGGGAGGCGTTCAAGAGACCTGCAACCTCATTCTTTCGGTCACTACCCAAAGCTTGTGACCATAGATGAGGGTAGTAATATATATTGACCAGTAAATCGAGAGCTTTGCCTTCCAACTCAGCTCTTTTCATGACGACAGACTGGTACAATGCCTGCAGATGCAGCTACAATCCGCCTATCGATCTCGTGCTTTCCCTCATGCGTGAACAAGACCCCAAGATACTTAAACTCCTCCACTTGGGGCAGGAACTCATCCCTGACCTGGAGAAGGCATTCTACCCTTTTCCGACTCAACACCATGGTCTCGGATTTAGAGAAGCTGCTTCTCATCCCAGCTGCTTCAGACATGGCTGCAAACTGCTCCAGGAGATCTGATGAAGCCAACAGGACCACATCATCTGCAAAAAGCAGAGACCTGATCCTTACACCACCAAATCAGATCCCCTCAAAACCTTGGCTGTGCCTATAAGTCCTGTCCATAAACATACAAAATACAAAAATAAATAAAAAATTCAAAACACCTGTGTTTATTTAACTACCTTTGACAGTCACTTTAATGATGTGGTGTACAGAATCCAGCTTGTTGGTGGCCGTGCAGCGATAGTCTCCAGCATCCCCTTCATTTACATTAGAAATCTTTAGTGTTTTATTGAAGTTGTAGAAGACCGTCCTGCCACTTTGCAGCTCTCCTCCAATCTTTTGCCAGGAAATACCTGGAGAAGGCCTGTCATAAAAGACATTCAGCAGATTAAGGGCAATCCCATCAGATTAGTTGATGAAATTATAAAAAAAGACAACTTACAATCCCTCTGCAATGCACTCCAACGCCAACGTTTCTCCCCTTAGAACCATCTTAGTGCTTGTGGAACCTAAAGGCAACATAAAACCTGGACGACGCTCCCCTTCTGGGCTGCCTAAGATGAGGAAATCAGAGCCGGTTTAAAGTGGCTGTTATGACTGTTATCAACCAGGGAAAAAGGTAGTTAAAAACGGTTGATGAAGAATAAATCTGTTAAACGAAACTAATATGTTAATAAAACCACAATAGGGATGAGTCGAAGCCAACTTTAAGGGACCAGAGGAGTAAAATCATCACTGACATAATTGAATGGGAACAAATTTAGTTTAGTTTAGTCTGATATTAAGATTAACAAAAAAGATTTTTAACAACCCATGATCGTTCAACATGGGGGCTTGTCCGGGATCTCAATCTATTTCACCTTATTTCCAAGCATTTATAGCTTTAATTTGTTTCTCTTTGAGAAAACAACAGTGGGGATTTCTCTCTTTTTTTAACAACTGGCACAAAAAGTTTAATAAATATCACCATGTAGAAAATCAGAACATTGAACTTTTAGTTTTTAGACCTCACATACAGTTCATGATAATTACAAAAAGTCACTTTGCATTATCGTTTGCTGTACACTAACATCATTATAAGAATAAGGTGTGAACTTATATACTAAATATTACTAAAAGCTCTTTTTAAAGCATGAAATCAGAATATAGGATGATTAGCATGTATGTTAATACAGTTAACTTACTGTTCATCACAGTGACTGAAATGGGCTGTTTCTGCTGGATAGTCTGAGTGTGAGGGAACCGGGCATAACAAATGTAATCACTCCTGGTGTCTTCTGGGAGAACATTGGAAAAATACAAGTCTCCATTCAGGGCCTGGGACACTCGCCTATCCAGTGGCAGCTTCTGAAAATCTGACATGAAAAAAAATCAAGCATTTACAGTTTTTATGTTGAAATTTTTTAGAACAGCCAGTTTATCTTCTGTGATGTTTTTCTGGGGATTCCTGCAGATGCTGTGTTATACTTTGTTGATAAATGTGAATTTGTAAATTTTTAACCTATGTATGAAAATAACCCACTGTTATCCATCCAGAAGATGACAGGAGGAGGCAGCCCAGCAGGCGGTCGGCAGTGAAGCACAAGGGGGATCCCCGTTTGCACCATGATGGGCTCATTTATCTCCTTTGACCATAAGGGGGACCCTGCGAGTCACAAACCATCATGCAAAGGAAGGCTTTGCAAATAGATATTGTTTGAAAATGTTGTAACAAGATTTAATGAGACATCTTACTGGACTGCCTGATGACAATTTTATTAGAGAGAGCCGTGCCGTGCTCATTCTGAGCTCTGCACTGGTACATCCCCTCATAGGCTTCAGCCTTTTCCCCACTGATGTCAATGGTCAGAGTTCCCGAACCGGGGCTCATCAGAACTTTAGGGTCTTCATCCACGTCAAAGTGGCTCCCATTTCTCGTCCACGAAAAACTACAAAAGCAAGAAGGAAAGTATGAAAAAGGAAATTATTATTGGTTGAAATCCATAAAGATGGTGTCCTATTCATGACTGATTTGAATCTTTGCATTGATTGCAGGAACTTTGCTTGGTTCCCAGTCATTTCATTCAAATGATGTGGAAAATCTCAGTAGTAGCTAAGTCAACTCATGCGGCTGAGTTTCCCAAGTGGCCAGTCTCCTAGACAACAGTTGCTATGGCAATTTACGTTACCTCTGTGCCCCAGGTTGACTTTTCCCTCAGAAACAGAGTTGTGGCTTCACAGAGAGGAACATCATCACTGGATTTCACTCATTCATCAAGCATTTGGATTGACTGTCTCACCTGGGATGAGGCTTCCCTTTGGCCTCGCATCGGATGACGATGTTCTCCCGCGGATCAAAGATGTAATCCTTTGGGGACTGCTGTGTTATGGTAGGGGGTTGAGGCACTAGAGAAACATGCAAAATAGTGTAATTCTGACACTGATCAGTGTAGACATAATACGCTGAATTAAACCTTACATAAACAAGCATATAAATATGCAAGCAACATGCGACAGGCATTAAAGGCAAACATGATATCATGGAGCAGAAACACACAAAAAACAGACACCCCTCACCTGAAAAACCATCACTCCCTAAATTAAAATCTAGTAACACTCCAAGCCAAGCAAAAACACCCAGTAGTGTTAAAAAACCTGCATGCACATGTGACACACTTTAAAATGGCAAAAGCTGAGTTCAGTGGTAAAGCCAACTTACATCCTTCCAGTACTTTAGCTTTTTGTCCACCGTGACATGCCGTACAACATTAATAAAATATTAAGGAAAGGTGTTAGTTGTTTTTTTTTTTTTGCAAGACTGGGGTGAAACAGCAGAACTTTAAAGCATTTGCTTGATCAGCTTGACCACGTCTTAATTGAATTATTATGTTTGTTTTGTTGAAGCAGGTGGAATGACTACGAGAATCAGGAATAGCATGGAGAAAAGTTCCAGATAGTCGTTCTGATGTGCAGTTCATTAAATTGATTTGACTTAAGCATCTTAATTCTTATGAATGTGACATCAGTGAGGATGATACTTACGATCTAGAGGCACTTCAAGTCCTGAAGTCACATGACTCAGGAGTATCAATAGCACAGCTCCAAGACCTGAAACCCACTTCCAAATCCGGTCCATGGTTGTATGTTTCAGCGTCCGGATTCGGATGTTCCACCAGGTTCTACAGCAGCAGCAGGAGAAGCATCAACTCTGCAAGGATGAGTACAAATAAAAAAGAATTGTTTTAGCACCATTTGGTCTCCTCACACATTAAGCTAAGCTACATTTTAGGTCTTGCAAACTCTTGCATACAAACACTTAAGCCTATAAATCTAAAGTGCTGTAAAACAGATATAAATATTTAGTCTGAACAAGTGGAATGTTTTCATTTCTTCGTGGCTCAGAACCTGGAGTGTTGTCTCTTAAGTGTCTGTAGGACAGAGCATCATTTTGCTGGAGTAAAGACCGACAGAGGCAGCAGTCAAAATAAACCAGATTCCTGCTCTTATAACTTAAACAACTCTGTGTCTGTCTCTTTTCCTGTTATTTACCTTTTCTAATGATGAAGAACAAACTAAAACGTTTACCCTGCACTAGCGTACAGTGCTGTGAAACAGAACCTATCAGAGTTCTTTGGTTGCTGTTTTTTCATTCATATTTAAACGTTTCAGAACAGCAAGCGGACTAAGATAACCTGAGCAAATACAAAATTCAGTTTTCCACAATCTATTTAGTTGATTGGGGGGAAAAGCTATCCAAACCAACCTGGCCCTATCTGAAAAAGTAATTCCTTCCCGTTTCATGAATAAATGAAAAGATTAGAAAGTAGAGTTCAGTTTCACACCCAGACCTGATTATTACCAGATCAGTAAAACCAAGAAATCACTTCAATAAAACTTGCCTGAGAAAATTGAGTCAGCTACAAGATCTCAAAAAGCAACACGTCAAACCCCATTATAAAGAATTGAACCCTTTCATGCATAATGGTCACTACAGTGGACTCAAAATGATTTTTTTTGCTATTAAGCAAATCTATTGAAGCTGTTGTTGCATGTGAGCCTGCACATTACACTCTAGTCTCACATTTAACAAAAATCATCTTCTCAAACCCCCAGTGGGTCATGGCAGATGGCTGCTCATACTGATCCAGGTTCTGCTGGAGGTTTCTTCCTGTTAAAAAGGGAGTTTTCCTCTCCACTGTCGCTACATACTTGCAGAGTCACTGAAACAACAAGTCAGTGATTCCATGCAATCTGCTGGGTTCCTTTAGATTAAAAAACTTTTAACAAACTGGAATAATGAACTGAACTCAATGATAAAGTAGGTTTAATTGGAATATTTGCTTTTTAAAGGGCCTTGAGATGACTTGTGTTATGAATTGGCACTATTTAGCAAATCAAGTTGAATTAAATCTTGATGATTCCAGAGAATTTGGGGGAGATATTCTGTGGACGGTCGACACAAAAGTGACACTTTTTGGAAGCTGTGTGTCCCATTACACATGGAGTAAAACTAACACTGTATTTCAGAGTAAGAGTCAAACATTTCAGAGTAAGGGTCAAACATGGTGGTGGTGGTGTGATGGTCTGGGGCTGCTTTGCTGCTTCAGGACCTAGATGACTTCCTGTAACTGATGCAACCTTGATTTCTGTTTTCTATACCAGAAAATCCTGAAGCACAATGGAAAAACCTGAATGAAAACAGCTCAGTTATAGTGTTATGGAGGAAAATATGTGTGTGTGTGTGTGTGTGCCTGCTCTGTCTTCTCAATCCCCAGTGAGTCGTAGCGGATGGCTGCTCATACTGAGCCAGGATCCTCTGGAGGTTTCTTCCTGTTAAAAGGGAGTTTTCCTTCCCACTGTCGCTACATGCTTGCTTAGTATGAGGATTGTATCAACACACAGTCAGTGTCTTGATGCAATCTGCTGGGTTCCTTATATAGGAAACCTTTTTACTGATTGGCTTAATGAACTGAACTGTATTGGAATGTTTACTTTGTAAAGTGCCTTGAGACGACTCTCGTCGTGATTTGGGCGCTATAGAAATAAACTGAATTGAATTGAAATACTTTTTCAGAGCACTGCATAATATTTTCATGCTTGCGTACTTTTAAATAAATTGTTGCTAAAACAGGCAAAAATCCTTAAATTACTATTTATATTCTTAAACATTGACCCAAAATAAACTTATTTTCTTGAGTTGCTAATTGGTGCTACTTGTGTTCTTTTGAAAAGCTGCTCATTTGCATGGACTGAGATGCCCTTTTAACATGTGTTTGTCTGCAAACCTAAGACATGTGAGTGCACTCAGCTGGAAAAAGAAAATTGCAGCTACATTGCAGATGCATCTGCACTCAGAGTGGCACATGCATGTGCAAACACAGCACTTCAACAGAAACCTCCTTGGCAGTATGTCGTATGGATCAAGTTACACATGAGTGCAGACCCACGAGCTTCAGCTCCTGTTGTCTAGTGGATCACAAACACACAAAATCATGTTGGCATTAATGGGCTCCCGTGAACTGCACCGTGGGGAGAAGAAATTATGTGTTTGGTTTTCACTTTTACAGCTTGCTGTGTATAAACTGCCAGATGTGCTTTAGCGGGCGTTAAATTATTAAATTTATAGTTTTGCTAGTGCTTTGACATAAAGACACACCTCTGATGCACATCAGATGCACATTTAAGCTGCTAATCTGACAAAATTAACTGAAGGTGAATGATTTTAACACACTGCTAGCATGACTGATGAAATATAGAAAGAGGGGGTAATGAATACTCACTAAGATTTTTATCCAGTTGAGTAATGCAGGGAGTGTGAGCTAACACAGCCACAGGACACAGCTAATTACACTGACACGTCCTACTGGATATTACTCTCACTAGAGCACAGAAAAGCAGGGATAAAGAGAGCAGCTTTAGAGGGAGTCCATGCATGCTAAAGCTCTTAATCCAATTGTGATAAAATTGCAATATGATCAGCCAAATGTAACGTCTCATCTTCAGATACACCCCGGCACACTTCAGCTGATATCCTGCAATACTGAAGCTGTAATGGACCTTCAGCTGGATTTAATTAGACAAACATTAACATTCATATCTAGTTGTGTCTAGGGGATTATTAAAAACAAACTACACAGAGAAATAAAGTTATGGTGGTCTAATAAAGTCTAACAAATGTGCAAAGATAAAATATTAGTCTGAAGTGGGGGGTCATGATTCAACTTCCAGAAAATCAATTAAAAAAATCATTAAATATTTGTGACCTGTGATGTATAACATGCATCAAAAGGTACATTTACAGAAGCATTATATAAAAAACACCCTAATTTGATATAATTACATTTAATAAACAAAGCAGTGAGCGCTTCATTTTTTCATTTACTTCTTTCATGATTTCCTGAAAACTTAATAACAAAATATATCAGTTTATCAAAAGATGTGAATAAAAACATAACAAAATCTTAAAGTATTAATGTGAATAACTTCCCAAACATGAGTAAAAAAACAGAAAATAGTCAAAGTAACGTATTATTTTATCATTTAAATATACAACTTTGGTTGTTGTTTTGATCTCGTGTAAACTGATCAAACTCCCTGAATCTGAACTTTTAGCCATGAAGAACAGGAAAAACTGTTTTTCTATGTTGTTCTTTGAACACTTGGATAAGTGAATGCATAACCGAGGCCTGTTGTGTTAATTTTTTCACAGTTAAAAGCTAAACTGTGAGACTAGCTGCGTTGTGTGGTGGAGGATTTAGCTCTGGCTGCAATGTTCTCTACAGAACACACACACACACACACACACACACATATAGGATCAAGACATTTTTACACTAATCCTACAGCAAAATGACTTAATTACATTTTCTGAGCACATTTTCTCACAGGCTGCAAAATGATGACCACACTGGATGAGTAGAATGACTTTAGCTAGTGGGCAGGTCATCTCTAGTCATCTTCTCTTTTCCTTTCAGTGACTGTGTGGGTCACTGGTCTGACTTTTGTAGCAGATATTTTGTAGTTAGTTTATCTGCAGTTAGTTGGATTCATAGTAGAAGTCCACAGGTTTATGCACTGCATAGATATTTTACATTAGTTCTATAAAATCGTAATTATTGGGTGTACATCTACAACTCAATAATTTTTTGGGGTCAACTTCATTCAAGATGGCCACCACAACTAATTAACATTAACAAGCCAAAAACACAAAAAGAACCACAGCACTTCTGCACTTCCCTGGGTCCTTCGTTCATTACGCGCTCACATATTTAGCAACAGAACACCACTGGTGTGAGAGGTTCTCCGCTCAATAATATCAGAGAAGGAGAAACAGCCGGCTGCTACCACTTCAACTTTAGGACAAACTACCAGAGTCCGAAAAAGAAAAACATCATTTGAAGTCACAGACAACAAAAGACGTTAGAACCTAGAAAACGGCGACTGGTGTTTAGCGCTATCTCGTTTCCTCTTGAAATGCGGGTTTCCGGTTCCAGCAGGAGCGTCTCAGGGAAGACACCCAAGGGGAGGGGTGAGTGTGACCGTGTTTGCGTTCAAAACCTAGCTTGTTCTGTAGATTCGCTGAAGCAGCTTCAACTGTTAGAACCAACCCTGCTTGCAGAAAGTAATCAGGTGCATCTGAGATTTAATTAAATCATGTTCACTAACAATGTCAAACAATCATAAACAGTTTCCTGTCAGCTAGAAGAAATACACTTATTATTTTTCTCGTAAGAGTTCAAATGATTGATATTAGTCTTCCCATCCTAATCCATTAATAGGCATCATCCATCAAAAGAAGAACATTGGTCATGCTGGCTGAGGGCCAGAAGTCCCTCAGTGTGCAAATCCAGAAGCAACTTACTAAGTTGGTCAATGCACAGCCTTCAGTCACACCCAGAGACACCAAGAGATGACAGCCTGATGAGACAGAAACAGGGAAGCAGAGCGAGATTAAAGGGAGGGATGGAAAACAGAATCATCTGCAGTCACATCAAATCACAGTAACAGAGATATTTATGAGACAATAAACTGAGTCAGGCTGCTTTCAGCTAAGAACCAGAGTGACTGTTCCATTATCCGTCCTTGGGCTCTTAACTCATATATGATGTATCATTTGTAACGAAAAATTTCAGTTTTTAATTATAATTTAAAAAATGGTTTATAAAGGCCAGATGATCTTAAACAGACACAAAAAGAAACTGACATCTGAGGAAACAGATCTTCATTTTTGTTGCTCAAATGGAGGGTTTCAGATGTTCATCTACACTTTATAGAGAACAAATAAATCCATTTCAAAGGAATACCAAACAGCTCCTGAAAAGACAATGAAAAAGGAGGAGGAAGATGATAGTGTGTAAGCAAAAGCTACATATGGGTCATTGCTAATACAATCACCTCTGTGATCCAGTGCCTGAGGTAAGAACTTTACCTAACCAGTTCATTTTACTCTCACAAATATCGTATTAGCTTTTTTTCTGTTTTGTAATAAGAGGGTGTGCTTTCAAACAAGAGTAAACATCTACAGTATGTCCATTTTGCTCTTCACAGGCCAGGGGTACCCCAAGGCTCAGTGCTCGGACCCTATTCTTTTTTGTTTAAATTCAGACACTTTATTAGTGGATCAATAACAAAACATAATTTCACTCCATTTTGATCTTCAGTGTCCAAGAACTCGACCTCAGTCTCCAACATGCTAACTACCAACAACTTTGCAATTCTGTTTCACCAGTTCTGTCTCTTAAACAGGTTAACCCCAAATGTTTGAAAGTTACTTTCATAGAATCATGTGGTTCATAGAATTTAAAAATGCTAACTAAGTATTTTAAGTCCTCCAGTCCTTGTCTCTCCAGCTATAAATTTGATAACCTTATTGTCTGGTTCTTCTTATCTGTCTCTTATTGCCCAACTCACACCAGCCAGGTCATTTACTCCAACAGAATCCCATTGTTTGGTGGAAAAAACCTCCATCTTTGGGAGGGCAAAATCTTGCCCAATGTTTTGATCATTAAAGATCATGCATTTCAACAGGGACTGCTTTTCATGCATACCACAAATCTTCCTTGTATCACAAAGTTACGTATTATTTACTAAAGCACAATTATGCTTCACACAATTGGTGGATCATGTTGCGCTTTTCATAGCTCAGAAGGTAAGAAGAGAGGTTAGCTGAGCAAATGGAGTTAAAGCCTTTGTTCTCAAGCTTAAGTGAAACTATGTGATGTGTTAATTGTGCTGAGAAACTCAAGAGGTGGATGCGGAAGTTCATAAGAGCAAAGACAAACCTAGCATGAAGCATTCTTGTAGGACACAGATACAGTTTGGACGGATCAGATATCCAAATAACATCCGTCATTGAGCAGAGTTAGCTTGAACATTTGATGCTTTTTCTTTTTTAAGCCTGTCTTGTTTGCATGGCTTAAGCAAAGAGAATGTGGATATGAGTGCCTTTGTGTCTCAGATCAAAGTGTTAGCAACACCTCCTGTAAATTTCATCAACTTGGGCAACAGAGTGGCCAGGCGGCTTCTTTCGAGAACAAATTGATTTGCAACAACAAACATGTTGCAACATACATTAACAGAAACTAAAAGTTCTTGTAGTTTTGTAGGAAAATGGCCTGTTGCTTTCTCCAGCTGGATATATTTTTGGAATGTTTCAGCCAAAGGTTGCAAATGCTTTCACCCTAAAGGTTTAACTGCTGACCGAATCAAAGCCATCTGCCACATTGGAAGTTATTGTAAAAGGAGCTTTCACTACACTAACACCACTTCTTTGCAATGAAAAGACAGGACTGACAGGCCCTTTGTTTCCAGCAGCTCCCAAACCGGATCACACTCAGTCACCAAATCCAAACAAACTATCTCAGCCTCGTTTAGGGTCAGATATTCTAGCACCATCCGCAGAAATCCCCCGGCGCCTGCTTTCTCTGAGTCTTTGTGAAGTGCTGATGGTCAGCATGCATCAGGCCCTGCCAGCACCCTCCTCACCCCCACCCCGTGGTCTTCTAACTCTGACCCATGGGAGCTTTTGTCCTTCTCTGTTGTTTACTACAGGGATAGTGCTGAAATGGCAGGAGTGCTCTGTGGCACACAGTGACACCTCGGGTATTAAAAGATGAGACCTCACCACAACAACATACTATATGTGATGATAAAAGCTAATGTGTATGCAGGGGCGGAAATGGTTTTGTTCTCATGACAATATAAAATGGGCTTTTATTTATTTAGTGCAAGAATCATGCAATCACGTGCATTTTTAAAAATAAAATCTGTGTTTGCTTTTATGAGGATTTAAAACAGCGAGGTCTTAAAAGACGTGAACAGCAGGATATCTATTGACCCATCCCATGGGATCTAAATGTAGCCTAATGAGATATAAGTGGCATTATTGATGAGCAAAGCCATTAAAATTTAAACACAATAGCTGCTCAAACAGGTAACAGCTGGTCATGAGTTATCCTTAAAGTTGCATTAATAAAACATTTATTGATCTCTAAATGTTTACATTCAATGGTGGTTTTAAAGGATTATATATATATATATATATATATATATATATATATATTTTTTTTTTTTTTTTTTTTTTTTTTTTTTTTTTTTTTTTTCTATATTTACAATGGTGAAAATTGTGATTTCACTGAAAATCACTTCATCCAAATATAGAATGTATCCAAAAAGATGATGCCATTGGCAACATGAGAAATAAATAATAAAGATGACTAATGTATACAGTAAAAGTCTCATGCCTGTCTAAGGTCATCCCTTCCTGTCAGAGCAGAGGACTATGTGTGAGTGTGTGCGTGTGTGTGTGTGTGTGTGTGTGTGTGCGCGTGTGTGTGTGTACTCAAAATGCCTGAAAAACATCTTGCTATATAACAAGAATAAGACTTGTGGACATTTTAAATATATTATTAATATCAGCTACATTTTAATGTATTTATGCATAGATGTAAATCACTGCTAACTGCTTCTCTCACAAGAGTCTAGCTGATGGAGGATGTTACCTGAGAGCATCTCCCATGTGCGCACGTATAAACTGTGAAAAAGTATTTTTTGAAATGAAGCATGTGAGGATGCACGTTGGTTGCAGGGATCTAAAATCAATATTGGTGGCGTTCCATTGCAGCGTGACTGAGGACACATGCACTGAAACCTTCTGGGTCTGTAAACCAGCCAAGTCTCATTGGTATTCCTGGGTGTTATTGCTAGCTAAAAGGTATTGATGAGCTGAAGGATGCACGTGGCCTTTGCATGTGACTGTGTGTCAAAACATGAGGAACTGCAGTCCTGTGGAACTTTGCATTATGTACCTTTAAAGCTAAGCCACTCTTGTTTTTGTAGTAATGGATGTTTAGAAAGAAAGGCATGATGTTTATTGACGGGTTAAGCTAACAGCACCATTGAAACAGTTATCTGAGTAAAATGACAAACACAAGGGGTGCACACAGAGGCGAGAGCAGGCTGACAGGAACGAAAAGGCCATGATAGAAATGGAGCAGAAAGGTGTGACAGGAGGGTTTTGATTGACAGGGTTATGGCAAAGCAACAAGCTGGCAGTCCCCTGTTTTCCCTCCTCCAACCATCTGTTCATCAGGATTACTCATGGGGAAATGGTGGATGAGAGGTGAGAGGATGCAGGAGGACTGCAGAGTGGATCTCCACCTTCACAACCTACAACAACTCCATTAAACCACTTTTTCTTACAGTAAATGAACAGCTGTGATAACTTGCCCCTTAAATTAAGGCTTAGCGCAGTTAGCTCCTCTCATGGGACTGTTATAGTAACATGGATGTTAATTAGAAGTGGGCACACTGTAGTGATGTGTTATGTAACATTGTGCTTAGCATGCTCTGCTTTTAAAACTATTGCTCCCTGTTGGCTGATACATTTTTAGGGTTTCCACATGGTGGCTGTTTACTAGTAGCCTGTTATGTATAGTCATTATTATCACGCTCAAGTATTTCTGTGTAATGCAAACCCACAGTATGTAATCTGTGTGTATAAAAAAAATCTATTTAACACTGATTTAAAATTACTCCCATTTATGGTAAATGGTAAATGGCCTGTATTTGTATAGCGCCTTCTTAGGGTTCTACAACCCCCCAAGGCGCTTCACAACACAATCAGTCATCCATTCACACACACGCTGGTGGTGATGAGCTACATCGTAGCTACAGCTGCCCTGGGGCACACTGACAGAGGCGAGGCCTGACGTACACTGGCGCCACCGGTCCCTCTGACCACCACCAGCAGGCAAGGCGGGTTAAGTGCCTTGCCCAAGGACACAACGACAGCGACAGACTGAGCAGGACGCGAACCTGCGACCTTCCAATTACAAGGCGGCCACTTAACTCCTCTGCCACCATCGCTAAACTATTAACCCCTTTGTAGGCTATTGTTGCAAATTCACATCAAACCACTTCAACCCTTAAAGCATCCAGATGAAGTGTTAGGATTAGTACTTTCTTTTAAATCCTGCCTTATGCAGTCCTACACATGTCTACTGCCATCTATTGGAGGACCTACAAGTGGCGAGGGCCCATTTTATTACTTTATGTCTGTTATGTTGTTATACAATTACATAAAAAACTGATAATTGTTATATAACTATTTGCTCTCCATTTTCTCCCTACACTTGATGCATTTACAGTGTGAAAATAAATGAAAACATAAAATGGAAAATAATAAGTTATTTCCTAAAATTAACAAAATTAAAGAAAAAAGAAACGTGGCACTGTATGGCTCAGTTTTCTTTGACATCTTTGATCCAAATCACAGTTGGGCAGTTGAGGAAGGGGGAAGACAAGATGGAAACTATAGAGGATTTTTTTTCTGTAGAATGTTCTGTGTCACTGTTTTGGATTGTTGATAATAATAAACATACATTTTCAAAAAGAAAGTATATTTATTTCTGCCTATAAGAGCATTAGAAACATGAAAAATATATTGTTATGGAACATTTGTAACCTGAGACTAATTTGCGATTAATCATTAACTATGGATCTTATGTGATTAATTCGCGGTTGAACAAATATTGATATTTGACTCACCAATGTGAAATAAATTTCAGCCACTCCGTCTTCAAATCTGTGGGTCAAACCTGGAATATGAGACAAAAAAATCACATTAAGTCTATGTGTTCATTCAGTTCCTAACTGGGAAATTTCTTCATTTCAGTTACAAAATTGTGTACAAGCTCAAGTAATTTAAAGTATTAGGAAGGAAAGTCTCCAATAGAAACTAAAATAAAATCTGCAAACAGCTATATACAGCCCTTGCACCTTGGCGGCACTCTGTTTCAAACTCCACCATTCAAAATCTCAATATATGTCTATGTCTAGGTCTATAAACATTGTTTCCATTTGCTAAAGCCACTTCCTGTTTGGTGACGAATGATAAGGGAGGACATGAAATTTGAGCCTAACAATAAAAGCTATGTGCTACTGTTATTCTATTTTCTGGTTTAGGTACAAAACCAAGTAAATGATGCAAAAATGCAACATTTTCCATGATCATTAATCAAAAACCTTCATCTTTTCCTCTCTCTTCTGATGAGAGCAACCAAATGTTGTTTGAGTACAATTACAAGAAATGAGGAAGTTCTTGAAGCAAACCGGCTTTAAATCATTCACAATCATTGTTAAACACAATAACGTCCTGAATTAACGCCTACAGCCTTGTACCTCCCCAGAGAATACCAAGTAAATGACTCTGTTTTATTGAACACATGGCCTCTAATCAACAAAAACGTCTCCCTGTCACTTTTATTGCTTCTACCTCCAGCAGGGTTCATGCACCCACAAAAGCTAGCCAACAAACATGCACACACACAGGCCTCCATCCATGACCATGAATGCATTAGCACAGTCTCCAGAGAGATTTTCCATTTATCTCAAATTAGCAAAACAAATGTATCCAACAAAAGAAGCACGCCCATTTGAACCTAGAAAACAGTAGAAGCTGTGCTGCTGGCAAAGAAAGGAGCACAATTTGCTTCCCTACAGTATATCCCTGCATCAAATCTGGTACTGATCTGACTTATAACTGGTCTGCTGTGTGTACTGATATTTCCAGTGAAACAAACTGAGCCAAGATAAAAGGCAGAAACATGGGCGAGAGGGCGGAGATGGAAAAAAGAAACACAACCAACAATCAGAAGTCTCTGATCCTAATGAACGGAGACAGAAACACACCGACACGTCAGAAAACAGTGGCTACAGAGGCGAATAGAGAATTATAGGAGAAGCGTCTGAACTAGAGGGAGAGCGAGAAGGAACAAACATGAAATAATGAAGAGCGAGTTGAGATCGGAAGCATGCATTATTGAGGAGTAAATCTAAAAGCGCTTCATCATCAGAGAGCAGGAGAGGGAGGGAGCGGGGTACAGAGATGGAGAGTAAAACGAGAAAAGAGAGAGAAATGCTGGGAGGTGGCAGAGAAACCTAGCAGCTGACCCCGCGCTCCAGCCCGTTACCATGGAGACAGGAGAGGGGAGACTAAAATACCACGTAACAACCAAGAATACCGTCTTCTCAACTAAAATAGTTTACCATTTGACAAAATATTGTATTAAATGCTTTCTTATTCTAGCATAAATAAAACTATCTCTGTGATTTTGCAGATGTAGCCTGTGACATCATTTCACACAATAACAAAATAAGAAAAGATTGAAACTCCAAGAACTTTATTCAAAGAGTTTTCTACGTGTGGTTTGAGTCCGAATGTCTCTACGACAACATGGGATTTGTAAGCTGTGGAACTGAAGGCCACTGTTTGTCTTTCAGTAGTTTGTCATAAGTGAAGCTTTATTTCTCCAGGCCCAGCGCCAATTTTGATTTAGACTCATGTTTCAATTAGCCTCCTGATTTTATGGATCCACGGGGAGCCAGTAAACTGCATGTGTCTGATTTTCAACTGACCTCAGGCATGAATAGAAATGTGTGTGTGTGTGTGTGTGTGTGTGTGTGTGTGTGTGTGTGTGTGTGTGTGTGTGTGTGTGTGTGTGTGTGTGTGTGTGTGTGTGTGTGTGTGTCTAATCCCTCAGGCTAAAGGCCGATGCAATCAGAGAAAGTGCAGCTGCCTGACACGCCTTAACCTGCACCCTTGCTGCTTCGCCACCCAGCTCCTAATGTAAATGACCTCAGAATAAAACCATCTGAATAAACTACATTTCAAATCTAATTTGTAACTTTTAGTCAGAGGTAAACTAGAGACATAGAGAACAGTAGCACACGGGCAGCAAAGACTGCTGCTGTCTGCTTGAAAGAGCCTGATGGTTGTTTTGTTCCGTGTCCAAAATACCATCTGTCTGAGAAGGGGTTCTGGTGAGGGGTTTGGTTTACACTGGCTGACATTGTGTGTGTGTGTGTGTGTGTGTGTGTGTGTGTGTGTGTGTGTGTGTGTGTGTGTGTGTGTGTGTGTGTGTGTGTGTGTGCGTGTGTGTGTGTGTTCTCTAACTATAAACATCTGTCTACGTGCTGTTTCAGTCACAGAAAGTGACAAATGACATTATTAAGAATGGTGTTCTTGTCTTGCAGTACAATACTCTGCTGTAAACATTCTGTGGATTTAAATCCCACCAATTTATTACATAATAATTACTGATAATTACATGTTTCTAACATGCAAATGCTAAAGGTAAACCAGTGACCGCATGCAAGCGATATTTATTAGCATGCTAATTACCATATCAGCATAAAACAGTATTTATTACCAACCGGGTGCGATGAACCTACTCATCTGGAAAAAGAGATTGGCTGAGAAGCAGTTGGAGTATTAACCATAAAAGATAGATATGAAGTGGATGGAGCCTCCCAATCGATTGTTCTGAAGTTTATCTCATCTTTTTGTGTCTTATTTTGACAAGGGAGGGGAAAGGAGAGATTTATTAAATCTGACTTGATCAAAAATGTGTTAAAAAGTTAACATCTAAATATTCATTCAATTATTGTTTTTCAATGTATGGAAGCCATGCACCTACATCTGTTTTTCATGGTGCTAAGTGGCAAAACATTCAATATGGCTTCCCTCATTTACTAGTAGGATTGAGAATAGGCCTGGGACGATAACAAATTTTGCTGGACGATATATTGTCCAACAAATTATTGACATAAACGATATTGTCGACGTTATCGAGACCAAAATAACCACTTATGTAATGTTAATATATCATAATAATGCAAGTATATCCTTTAAAATTAAACCTATATTTAATATAGGCTGGCCAATCACAGAGCATTTATTTAGAAAAAATATCTATTATAGTATGATTTTTTATGTTTTATGTAGATTTTCCACTATGTAATGGTGGACCGCCCCATTGACTGACATCCGTAGTGGTCCAATCATAGCGCTCTATTGGTTTGGTGGGCCAATCACAGCACTCTGTTGGTGGGCGGGATGTTACTGATAATACAAAGATGGCCACGGCTCATTTGATACGGCTTTGGCGTCAACTTTGGACTATTTTGACTTGGGCTTTTCTTTGAGTCAAGAGCAGATAGAGGTACTCAAGTCATTCATTTAGAAAAAGGATGTAATTGCATCTTCTTTGAGGAAGTTTGGCGGACTGCCTCGCTGACTGACATCTGTAGCAGTGAGTACGTCACGTTGTCTGTTATCCAATAGCATGCGGAGACAATTTGAAAGACAACTGTAGACCCCGCCCGACGACTGAGAGCTGTCCATGGACCGTGGCCAGACTATATATTCACATATATAGGATGGCTTGCCAGTCTAGTCCATGTCTACAGGGATCCTTAAAACATTCCAAAGAATAAACGGACTACGACATCCAAAATCAGGCCATGAACCATATTTTTAGTATTTGTTTGTTTCTATGTTGGTAACTTCACAAAGAAAATATGAAGGCATTTAAAAGTCTGATTGAATTTAAGGAAAAATGTTTATCCCACTATTGAAGAAATCTGGAAGGTAATAAGGCTGAAATCTTTATGGCAGCTTGTATATTTTATTGTGGACGTCACAGTTTTGCATCAGACAAGTTCAAGCCTGAGAAATGAATCAGGATGGTTGGATTAAATGTTAGATGTTTAAATTAGGTCAAAGGAATCCATCATTCGTCACTTTGAAGTCTAACACGGTTCCATGTGTACAGTTCCTGGTGCACATAGATAAACATTACGGTGTAAAACGGTACCAAAAAGAGACTATTGTTGTTCGTACAGTGAGAAATACCACAAACTGGTGTCATGTTGCTTTTTAAACATCCATGAAACAATCTGAAAACCAATACATTCCCTTTGTGTATGTTAGTGACAGAGACTGAGAGGGAGGGCTTCGTTACCATGACTATTCCAAGAGTTTTTAATTTTAACAGTCTGGGCGCATCCTTCAGATGACAGACAACTCACACAGTGGAGCCCCACACACAAAAAGAGCCTTCTGAGAGAGCTGGGTTTAATCTCAAAGATTTACTGCCCCCTCCAAGTTTTCCTTTCTTTCCTCCAGAGGTTAAAGGGACAGTTCTCCTTCTCTCACTGTTCCAAACCCAACACCAAGCAGTGCACACAATGGAGACATCAAGATCATCAAACAGAGAATGCAAAGCATTTGGTAAAAACAAAAAAACAGTAGAACTTTTCTTGTTTTCT
Organism: Aphyosemion australe; assembly: GCA_006937985.1. Lineage (NCBI taxonomy): Eukaryota > Metazoa > Chordata > Actinopteri > Cyprinodontiformes > Nothobranchiidae > Aphyosemion > Aphyosemion australe. The sequence goes on from SSNS01000001.1 coordinate 7,393,491, forward strand.
TCAGGTTTATAAAACTGAGAAAATACATCAGAATGATTTCAAATTCCCAACAAGCCTGTATAAAAGTTTATTAAAATATATCATAAAAATATGTGAATCACCATCTGAGGAAATAAAAGCCAAACTCTATGAGATCTGACTCTATTAAACCCATCACAGTGAGTAAGAGGCCTGTCGTACAGTTTGATTTCTATGTTAATTTCAGGGATTTCTGCAAGCTGTGGTCTTTGTGTGAGTGTGTGTGTGTGGGGGGGGGGGGCTTCCCCAGGCCATAAAACCTAATTTACATAGGACATTTGACAAATTAAAGCATATTTACCAGCAGTGCACCAGTAGACGTAGTCATTTACATTATGTAAATTCAGTTTTAAGTGAAAGAATGCCGTTTCAGGAAAATGTGGTCGTCATTTGGGATGTCGAAAAGTTATCTATAAAAACATATAGAAAAAATATGATACGAACATTTCACTACTAGATAATGAATAGATCCAAATAACTGAATACAATCCAAAATACTTTAATAAGGTTTAAGGATCTCACAAAAATTAAGGCTGCTTGATTATTGAAAAAATTGGAATTGTAAATATTTTTGCATGAAGGAACCAAGAAATACTAGAAAACCGTCAGAAAAATATAATTTCATCACCATCACGCTTAGTCTTGAAAGCAAAACATTTCAATAGAAATTCCCTCCTTTGACGTATAGCCTAAAATATCGAGAATCCGATAACAGTTTAAATCAGTCGTGCTGTTTAGTAGTGATTAGAGCTCAGGGCTATTCATTTCATCCCACAAGAATTGTTATACACTACCATTTCAAAACACTGCCTAATGTCATACCAATTTAATAAATATAAGTAGCAAAACATTCAAAGATTCGTGTGAAACGCGTGAAAACCAACGGGTTGAAAAAGGTTGTGCTAGATTGACCAGTCGCATAGAGACACCATGGACAGGTAGTGCTGCTATAAAAGCACAGAAGAGCTGCTACAGAAGTAAATAAATAGAAAATGTGGAAAACAAGGTAACACTTTACAATAAGAGCCGGAATATGCTTGTTTTTAACCTGGTGTTGGCGCAGGCAGCAGGCTGTGTCTTTGTTCACATACTTGCTGCTGAACGGCACTGCACGTAGTACTACAGTGTTCCACTAGGGGCGCATTAAAGTACAGAGACCGCATAGAGGGCCGGGTTTGTGGGTTCAACCAAAACAAACATGGCGTCAATAGAAGAGATCAGTAACTGGTTAATTTTGACATCACAGCAGAAAAAAAGACAGCAGCGGTATCGTAGATAGTGACCATGGCGAGTGTGTCTCGCTCGTTTTGTCAACTCTGCCTACTGGTTACTCGTATATTGCAATGTTCGGACACATCTCGTTAATTTTGGGATACGCACACAAACTTGCTTCAAAGCAACGCAAGTTACGCATGGCAGCCATTTTAAACACGCGTACGCGTCGTTAAACAGCAGGTATTTTCCGGTCCTAAGAGTCCCTTAATTAATGTTACTTAATGCATTATTAAGCATGGATAAACTATTAAAGTATTAACAACTGCTTAACCATAATGAGGAATGCATTACTATGAAGACCCCCCCCCCCCCCCCCCCCCCCCCCCCCCCCCCCCCCCCCACGGGCCATTGTCCTAAGCTTAAGGACACTTAATAGTTAACAATGGCGACATTAATAAAGGGACCCTTTGTTTATTAACGCTTAATAATGCACTAAGTAACATTAATGAAGGGATCCTTATTGTAAAGTGTTGTCACAAAAACTTTTTGCCATCAAAATGTTTGTAAACAAAATTGCAACATAAATGTTCTTGCAAAAAAACAGAACTAGTCAGTGAAATGAGGCAAAAATCCCCTCGAAGAAGACAGAAAAACGCCATCATTTAACATCAAAAGCATTCCCAGTTTGTAATCAAAGGGTTTATTTCATGCAAATAATTTGCCAAAAGCACATTTCTCTCTTAAATCTGTAAAAGTGACAAGTGTAAAACATTCCTTAATAAAAAGTTAGGAAACTGGGTCAAACGAGGCTGTTGCTTATCACCATGGTGAGAGTGACGCAGACATGCACAGTAAAGCTAAACAGGGCACAACGTGGCCATCGTGACATGACCTGTCAGAAACACTTTAAAAAAATGTCCAAGCACTCATCACCCTGGAGACATTCTCATACAAGACAACGTGGAAAAAAAAGAAGTGTAAGGGAAAGCAAAGATGGACACAGATGTCGAGGAACGCAGCATGAGTGAAGGCAAACGAGAATCAGAGCCGAGGAAACAAGTGTGAGGAACAAAAGCTCTGTTGAGTCTGCAAACAGCGAAGGGTATAGGATGCCTGGAAGATGTCGAATATTGACTGAATATCTTCCAGCTAACAAAGACAAAAGCAGAAGGAGAACAAAAGATTGAGGCCTGCTAATATTAGCAACACTAGCGGAGCGGGATTTCTCCTTGGGATCTAATTAATTTAGCACTACTCAGTTCTCACAGTGTTGAAACTGTGATGAGGAGGAGACACAAAAGCTTTCTGAGACTGAAGTGTAGAATCACTCCGGCTTTCTGTCTGGCAGAGAGATTAAAGAAGGCTTGTTTTTTATTATGATACAACAAAGTCACACCACGAGGACTGAAACCTGACTGTGGCTTTAGCATAGAGGCAGTTTATCCCTCCCAGCTTCATACAAGATCTAAAAACCAAGGAGAATAAGGATTTCAGCTGAGAGTGTAGGATAACAGGAAAAGACAGTAGTGAGTTTCTATTTTTAGGATTTCAAGGAACTGGATCAGTTTTTAATGTTGTGTCCCAATTTTGTATGTCTACACTCCCTCATGTGTTCATGTGCATTTATTCTAAGCTGGAATAAGACCAAAGATCTTAACTGCCAAGTTTCAGTCAAGCCAACATCTTTTCAAGCTAGGATCTATTTAAAGATAAGGTTTGTGCTTTTTCTGCATGACTTGTAATCCTACATCTTGTCAAAAAGCAAGACACATTGTTGCTGGTTAGGGTTAGGGTTAGGGTTAGGGTTAGGTTAGGGTTCTCAGTCATCCAGGTCATGGTAATCCAAAGAGGTTTAAATGAAACTGAATAAGTCCAGTTGCCTTCATTTGAAACGCTTTGGAGGACAAATTGGCTTAAAGGCATCGTGCAGCCCTTCCGTCAGTGTCTTGAAACACTTTAAGGGAGGATTAAACTGGACTGGGAGAAAGTGTTAAAAACAATCTTAGATAGTATTAGATGGTGAAGGATGTGAATGTGTTAGTGATCTGCCAAAAGCATAAATGATCATAGCTTAATCAGTAGGGCACGCGCTCTGGGATGCTTCCAAAACATAACGCTTCGCGGCTGGTGAAAACGCACCCATCCACTATAATGATGGCTAACTGCTGCGTAGGAATGTAAGAAAATATCAATATTCCTAAATATTGTGATGCTTTGTATTATAATATTGAATCATGTTTAAAAGCAATGTATTGATTTTTTTAAATTGAGAATTTAAATGCAAACCTTTACTGCATTTATTTTGTGTGGTGCAATTCAAACTCCAACTGATAGGTGGCAGCAGTTTTATCGTCTTCATTCTGACAGAACAACAAGATCTTGCAATAACTCTGGTTGTGTCTTGGAAGCATCTGGCCTGAGGTTTCCAATTAAATTCAGTCTTAAAAATTGCAAATATCATCTGGCTTTTAGTATTGCAACACACTGTATGGTCTGCCATGTATTGTGATATATATATATATAAAATATCTCCAGATTCATGCCAATACACACCCCTATTGCTGCGTTTCACGGACATTATGCGACACATACAGTGCACGTCCGGTGCAAAAGCCTGGTTATTTTGGCCATTGTATTGTTAATTGTGATATAATATTTTGCTCCTACCAAAAAGTAACTTCATTAACACAAAACATTTTTGGGAAATAGAAATTTGCACAATTTTATTGAATCTGTATAGTCTATGAATACTTCCATAGGGTTTAAAACAGTATTTTAGTAGAGTGTAAAGCATGGGTAGGCAATCCTGGTCCTCAAGTTCCACTATCCAGCATGTTTTAGCTGTTTCCCAGTTCCAACACACCTGATTTTAATCAGCAGGTGATTAACAGGCTTCTGCAGAGCTCGGTGACCTGCTGAACAGGTGAATCAACCACTGAATCAGGAGTGTTAGAGTGAAAACATGCTGGATGGCGGCACTCGAGGACCAGGATTGCCTGGTGTAAAGAAAGTGGGAATGTAAGAAGAACCGACACTAGGGAGTGCTGATTGATGGGATTTTTGATCATCTGTGTATTTTTGTTGCTAATACAAACTGACTAATTCCACTCCACTTAGCAGTTGAAATTAATTTAATGTGAAAGCTCTATAACACGTACTTCATAAGCTTCACATCAAGCAACCTAACGCTGAGCAAGAACTCGAGGCTACAAACAAACAAACCAAACTCTATATAAACATCCTGCAAAAAGGGCCTTTGTGCAAACTGAATTAACCTCTTTTATATTAATAAGTGCCGTGTTTGTTTTAGGACCTTCAGGTCAAATAAATCTCAGATGGCGCTCGTTCGTCTTTTGCCTGAGCAGCCCTCGGCTTTTGTTAATATCACAACAATTTGTCAGACAACAAAAGCAACCTTGATGAAGCTTCGGAGGGCACGTGCAAATTTGTTACCATGACTTTTTGAATGATGGGACAACGACGGGTCACGACCACACCCGAGGAGCAAATAAAAGAGCTTGGTCTGGCTCATTTGGATGTTGTCATGGTGAAACAGTGGAGAGGTTTCTTACTGCGCCGTGCAGGATGATTGTTGAGTGGATGGAACACACAACCAGTATCGTGCAGACTCGTGATTCAACAAACATATCAACCCCTTCATTTGCTTCCTACCCTTGACTTGAATTTCATTAAGCAAATTCAAAAACAACAATGACCTGTAGTCAAATCTAGCACACTAAACAAAGCAGATGGGCAGTCACATCATTCTGAAAGGTCACAGATTTGTAATGTAATAATATCCCAAATAAAAATTTTCATCCTATTAACTATATTTGCTTGTACTGATGGGCCTGAAAGTGTATGGAAGGTTTATTAACAAGGACTACAGTCCAATCAGGGAAAGTTCTGTTTATAACACTTTGTTCAATTTACCTAATATTTGTACTCAAAAGTCAACATTTCTAAGTCCTACTTCGAAGAAGTCTTCCCCCTATACGACTTCTTTTACAGAATATAATAAACCCGAGTGATGAAACGTGAAAAGATATAGTCAAAAAGTAAAAAAAATACCCTATATCTCTCATCTTTACAAATGCTTTGTAAATGTAAATGTATCTGTATAGCGCCTTCTTAGGGTTCTACAACCCCCCAAGGCACATCACAACACAATCAGTCATCCACGCTGGTGATGATGAGCTACAATGTAGCCACAGCTGCCCTGGGGTGCACTGACAGAGGCGGGGCCTGCCATACACTGGCGCCACCAGTCCCGACCACCACCAGCAGGCAAGGCGGGTTAAGTGTCTTGGACACAACAGCAGCATTTTCTAGCGGGAGCCGGGATCGAACCTGCAACCTTCCGATTACTGGACAACCCGCTCTAACTCCTGAGCTACTGCTGACCCAGTAATGCTCAGTAAGCATGATGTATGTTATGTAGTTGTACTCTAAGAGACTCTCCTGGGGATCGCCATAGTGCTATTCCGATCTTGTTAAATGGAATACTTTTAACTCAGCTGTGATCTCACTCCCAGATGTGTGGTTAATGGGCTGCAGCATAGCAATGTCAGACCAACTTTAGCAAGTCAGAAGAACAGTAGGTTTTGTTTATTGTTGTTCTCTGTCACCAGGGTAACTACTTTTAGCATTACAAGCTAATAACATATTTTTCTGCATTCAACAACATGTTCAGTAATAGTGGCTGGACGTTACTGTGGATGTGTCTGATTCTCAAAGATACAAACCAAAACGAAATGACAATAAAAAGTTTATTGCTATACCATATGCAAGGTAGCCATGTTGGATTATGAGGTATCTTTCATTTTCTGAGTCTAATTTGTGACATTGAGTGTGTTTCGGATAATAATACCAACTTTGAAATAATTCCTCCAAGTGCAAACAGAATCCACCTTGACTCTTTTTCTTTCCAGGACAACCAACAACAGTAAAAGTGGAATGCAGCCCTCATTAATCTGCATTTCCTCTACTATTTCAGGTCTGAATGTCTGCCATGAAACAGACCGATTATATAACTGATTAAAACTGACATGTAATGTGACCTCCAGCCCTGTTGTAAGAAAAATTCTAGACCAAATAGAAGAATTCAGACCGAATTTAGCTACCTTGACATTTTCTGTTTGTTTGGCCTTAAGCAGGTCTTTTAAGTTTGGCCTTTTGTGACCCATTTTGATTAAAAGCAGCAACACTACATTAGCTGTTATGCTAACTCATTAGGAAGCTTCAAGTGCAACAAATTTAAGATGAAATTCAATATAAAATATTTAGGATTTAACATTTTATGATGGATTTATAATTATTCTATTCTCTTGACATTTCTTGGTAGCAACGTTTGATTACACAGGCTTCATTTGTCAGAAACACGAGCTTTTTATGTTCCAAGTAAAATACATTTTGTGTTGCAGGTTTTTGTTTTGTTCTAATTATTTTTGCCTTGAGGCATAGTGTCTGGTCCTGTAGTAGAGAAAGTAAACGTCCTGGTTGGCGTCTGTTTAGCTACTGTATAAACTGACATCTGCTGCTACCTGGCTGTTAGCCAAGTTGCGGCAATCTGGCAAGTGCTCCCCTGCTGACACAGAATATATGGAAGATTGTTTTTTTTTGTCACTCTATTTCTCTAGATCTGGATAGCAGAATCAGTTGAAATTTTCATCTCACTGTAAAAAAAATAACCTTAGCAGTCACCATGATGACAAGTCTACAGTACACTACTGCAGGTGTTTTCTCTGGTTTATTTCAGCTCGTTTAACGTTCACTGCTGCAGCACCTTAGGAAAAACTCTGCTGAGGTCCCTGTTCTCATATTTCAGTTTTTTTTTAACAGAACAGGTGCAGATGCAAAACATCAAACCAAGATCAGCACGAACAGTCTCAGAGCTCGGTTGCCTACCAAAAGAGCAGATCCTTTTAAATTGCTATTGCCATGTGTTCCAGTGCTGCTCAAGGCCTCTGCAGCCTCGTTGGCCTTTGGTGCTGAGCTTGTAGCTAAGCAGACAGCAGTAGTAAAAGAGAGGCTGTAGGGATCTCTCCACAAAGGCCCCAGTCAGCATGCTGGTACTTCAGAAACAGATGCTGTCTGTGTTAATGAGGCTAGCTTCCAGAGGAGCTAAAAACGAGGAGTAATCCATCTGTGCAAATATACGTCTTCTGTTCCCTTTATTGGCTTTACTGAGCACCCTTTCATTACCCTCTACAAAATCATCATTTGACTGTTCCCACGTTAATCTAAACCTTTTTTTTAGTTCTTGCAAAAGAGTTTCACTAAAAATGCTAAACGGACATCTTGCAAACATGATTCACTTGCATATAAAACAGGGTAGAGCGAGAAAATCATTTGGCTCTTATTGGACCTGAATCCTTTTTCTTTTGAAGGATTTTCAAACCAAATGCCTATCTATATCTATGCATGCACAGGAGATAATGACTGACAAATATAACCCGCTCATCTTCATCAAGCCTGCTTTGTTGAGACTCTAAGAGACCGTGCTGCTGTCTAAACCTGAGGGTTGTGCATTCAGCAACACCCTCAGAGTTCCTTATCCTAATCTAGGGATCAATCATTTTAGTGTGGATTCCACCTCATGCCCTGGATTTGTGATACTTGATCCTCATCAATGAGGGAGTTTATTCAGCATAAAAGCTGAGATCCAAACAACAAACTAAAATAGAAAGAATCCTAAACCTGATCTGAAGCCGTATAGATCTGCAATTTTAAGGATTTTCAGCCTCTCAAGTGGAAAATGTCAAACAGCAGGAGCTAAAGGCCATAAATAATTCACGTCAGTATTCTCTTTTGTCTGGCTTTGATTCATCAAAGACAAAGCAGTGCTTCCAAGCCAGAAGATAAAAGACGTTTTTATAAAATATGACAGAAGATTTAAATAATTCAAACTTGAATCATTTTTAAGGGTTGAAAGGACCCTTAAAGTTAATCTAGAAGGGTCGTGTCCAACGTTGACTTCTGTGTTGCATTAGTGGCTTCTTCAACTTGAGCCCACTAACACCAAGGGGTTGAGTTACATGTCAATGAAAGAATAGATCAGGTACAAATATTTGGGTTAGTAAAAAATACAGCAAATAGAAAATATGAACACTCACCAGCCACTTGATTAGGTACACGGGTTAAATTGGTTGTTAACACAAATGGCTAATAAGCCAATCACTTTGACCCCTTAATATCAACTGAGTCTGGTTTGAACACCACAGTCTGAGTATTGTTGCTGACCATGTCCATCACTTTATAACCACAGTGGACCCATCCTCTGATGGCTGCTTCCAGCAGGTTATTGCACCATGTCACAAAGCTCAGATCATCTCTAACTGGTTTCTTGAACATGACAGCAGCCTCCACAGTGCCAGATCTGAATCCAGTCAAGAACCTTTGGGATGTGGTGGAATGGGATGCTCACATCATGGATGAAACGATGTGATGCTGTCATGTCAATATGGACCAGAACCTCTGGAGAACATTTCCAACACCTTATTATCTATGACATGATGAATTAAAGTGACTGTGTGCATTTTCCATAGCGATAGGGGGCAGTACATACCGAAATCATTGCAAGCAAGCGGTATTTTTGTGTTTGAGTAAGACCTTACCAACGGATGGCCACATTAGGGTCAAAAATGTTGAACGAGTACTTCCTCAGATCGTTCAACCTTCAGCAAGATGACAAGCACATTAGACTCTCGTTCACAACGAGCAAAGAGGTAAATGTTTAAAACAACGTTAAGTTTTGTAACCGCTTGTTACAAATCTGTAAATATGTTTTGTCCTCACGGGCTCCCGTAGAATGAAACATTGTGTCTAATGTGGCGTCGCCCAGAGACTTAGACCCACATCGATGTATTTTATACCCAATTTTATGGTTATATGTTACAAAGCCATCAATAATTTTTAACAACTGGGCATCATTTCATTGATTGTCAACATTTCGATGGATATTTCCAGAGATTAACAGTAAAAACTACACATTGTCACTTTAAGGTAGTTCTGAGGACCAAGGATGGTCCAACTCTATACTAGTAAATTGTACTTCAGTAATCCACCTTGGCCAAGTAGATCAAGAACTTCTGACTTAAAGACAGATTAACAAAAATAAGCAGCTGTCGGAAAGATCGCCATTTTTACCCGACTGGCTGTTCAATCTGAGCAGACCAGACTTTTGGGAAACAACAAAAACATGCAGAAAACAACACCGGTATACTCTGTGTTACTGTGGCAACCACTTCTTCAGTTTCGTGACTCTGATGTGGTGTTTCCTGTTTCTCCATTTCCATTCTCTTATCTCACCTTGTCTCTGGTTTGGGAGTTTATTACTAAGCTCTTTTTGTTTCCACCTCCAGCTTTCTGCTTTGATACGATTACATGACAAATGGATGGACTGCAGCTTTAACTCCATCACTGCCGACCACACAACAGATAGTAAACGTGAAGCAGCAGTTGCAGGACACACCCTTGTCACCTGATAGCTTGCCTTACCTGGTTTTGTGGGTGTATCCATGGAGGAAGCTATGAGAAAATCATGTGATACCCTTTTTAGAAAGATTGCTGCCATTCCACCTACGAATGGGTCTTTGTAGAGCAAATATCTCACATGTAATATATATCACACAGCTGTAATGGAAGACTGGGCTGAATGGATGAATGTGCATGTGAATTTCCTCCTTTTTTCTCTCAGTCCTACCTGGTTTTAGGTTATTTCAGGAACAAAAAACGAGTTTTGTTTTGTTTTTGCATGGGTGGGTATGTCTGCAAGAAATCTATAGATAGGGTTCTGGTTGGAAAATGGAATGAATAGGTATAAAAACACAGTCAAGAGTCATACCCATCAGAAGTGTCAGAAACAGTAACACAGAGATAGTAGGTGAGCACAGCCAGTGGGCAGAAACAACGAGCTGGTTTGCTTTTAGCTGGGTAAAGGTTAAATGAGATTTGTGAGTCATGGATCAGAGCAGAGGAATGAGAAGAGATGGAGTGGGACGAGGGTCAGAACCAGCCGTGTGCATATGGTGGGAAAAAGCTGCGAGGACACACGAGTAACGAAGGCTGTGGGAATCATGTGGAGTCGCTCTCACAGCCTTCCAGGCGTCAGAGAAATTAGACGGGGGATGCGTTCAAATGTCATATTTCAGAATCTTAGAACAAGCACACAGGGCACATCTGCAGAGGCCGTGTTGATATTAGCTTAACTCTTTTTCATTTAGCTGTTTTAATTTAGCCTTTTACTGAATAAAAAAACTGATCAAGTTATACAGCTGTGAGTCATCAAAGAGGGTCAGCCACCTTTTGCAGGGATTTTTGTTATTTTGCTCTTTATTGCATTGAAATTTGCACAAAAATTCAGATTTATAGATGATCTGTTGTTGCTCAGAGTTGTCCTGTGGTGAAATGATTAGCACAAGGCTTTTCCAGCCAGATCAAAGATCTCTAAAATAAAAAAGGCAGGGTTTTTTTTATATTTTTTCAACCAAATGTTGGCTTTCAGTTGTAATAATATTCTTTATTTTCATGAGTTATCTTCATAAATAGTTTTAGAATTATAAAAGAAAAACATCACACCTGTAAAGATTTATTGCCAGCATGTTTTATTCAAAAGGGATGAGTTAACCCTTAAGGACCCGTGGTAACAATAGTGTCACAGCCCATTTCAAACATCTGCAAATTTGCTTTTTGAGTCATATATTTAAGTTAGACAACCCCAAGTGACATCCTATCCATACATATATTGAAATTATTTGACTTCTTTATTTTATTTTTTTCTACATTTTGATTCCAATCAGTTTTCTATTTCAAAAAAGTTTATGTTCTTAAGGGTTAAAATATAAAAAAAACTTCTTTTGGGGAAATCTTCCAGCGAGTAATGCAGAATAAAAAGTAAAGTCGCTTATGACTTATTGTCTTAAAAAAAACATTGTCTGAATTTACATTTATTATGCTTCTTAAAGGATTTACTACTCATTTACTAACCCTTTAATTTCCACACCGAAATAAAGATAATAATTATTTGTATGACTTTTAATTATTCACAGTTACTATATATGCTAAAAGTTAGTCATAATGTAAAATAATAATGTTTAACATTTTATGCAAAGATCCTTGTTTTCTCATTAGTGTAGTGTGTGTGTGTGGGGGGGGGGGGGGGCAATCTATAGTAAGATATAAGGACTAAATTGTAGTTGACCTGACTTTATTAGGGTTAATACACATGGCTGAGGGTTAAAATTAGACATACATTTTAAATGAAATTTTCTGTAACACTTTACAATAAGGATCACTTTATTAACATTAGTGCATTATTAAGCATTAATAAACAAATGCTCCCTTTATTAACAATGCTGTTATTGTTAGCTATTAAGTGCCTGCTTAGTAATGCATTACATAATATGGTTAAGCAGTTAATACTTTATTTATTAGTTTATTAATGCTTAATAATGCACTTAGTAGCGTTAAAAAGGGACTCTTATTGTAAAGTGTTACAGAATTTTCAGATCGTCACTGTGTTAAATTAAAATGTATAGTTGCTTTGTTCAGCAGATGTATTAGGATCATATGCACAGCAGATGTAAGCTATTGAATGGACACTTTGTCTTTTTATGGACCTGCATCCCTCTGAATTACAGCCCCATCTTAGCTCTGGTGCTAGCATTATCTCTGTATCATAGCAATCAGAGGAGTGACCCAGAGGTTATCTGTTTCCCACAGAAACGAGATCAAGGCAGCAAAAGAAAGTGCCAGAGATACAGCAGCTAATGTGGTAGAAAAACGTCGGATCACAATCTGCTCTTCCTTTTAATGAGAAGCTACAGAGAACCACAACATTAAGCCATTACTAAATCGATACACAGCTGAGAGTTTTTAGCCTGGGAAATGAAGCTAAATGTAACAGACACCAGCCCTGTTTATCCTTAAACAACAATCCTATGAAGAAGTGCCTTCTAGATGTTCTGAACAGATTATTTCTGAGCTGACTCCCATCTCAGTGCAATAAAGTGAAGTGCTAAGACAGCATGTAGGGATGCGTCATGCCAGAAAGCCAAGGTGACTAACACAACGTGTCAGGAAACTCCCCAAAAAATCATTTCAAGGGTAAAAAATGACACAGCGGCTAGAGTGATGGTGTGTGACACTCCTGCTGATGGGCAAATGCCATTGACTTATATACAGAAGGACATCCAGAAGCATCAAATGATGCTGAGTCAGGACAATGACTAATAACGTTACTTCCTCTCACTGTACAGCCTACAGCCTGGTCAACGCAAGGCCATTGGTACGTGCATAAAGCTGGATGGAAGTCGTTGTGTTTGCTGCATTCATGGTGAATTTTCATTTTCTCAGAAGAAATAAAGATTTGAGCTACTTTAAAAATGATACTTAATCAAAATTACAGCTGGTAATCATTCAACAAGTTGACATATTGTGACATATGTCGATTAGGACAAAATGAGGGAAAAAGCTAGCCTGGCAAGCCATCCTATATATGTGAATATATAGTCTGGACATGACCCATTGACGGCTCTCAGTCGTGGGGCGGGATCTACAGTTGTCTTTCAAACTACAAATTGGATAGCGCTAGGACCAATCATTTATGGAATTATTATTTATATCCTGACAATGACTTCATATTCCAGCACATTGGAGCAACATCTTATACAAGCTGCAGAATACATGACAACGCTTCAACAATGTGGCTCCTGCTTTCATAATAAAGTCTGAGTTGCAACCCTAACCCTAACCCTAACCACAAAAGCCAGACGGCAATCCAAGAGAATATTGTGTGTGGGATTCCTTGGGAAGACCATGAAGCTCAAACTGAAACATTCAAATTACAGAAATTTAAGACAAAATTTCTTAGCTATCTCATAGTTATGAGATAGTATCTCATAATTATGACTTAGTATCTCATAATTATGACTTAGCTATCTCATAGTTATGAGATAGTATCTCATAATTATGACTTAGTATCTCATAATTATGACTTAGCTATCTCATAGTTATGAGATAGTATCTCATAATTATGACTTAGTATCTCATAATTATGACTTAGTATCTCATAATTATGACTTAGCTATCTCATAGTTATGAGATAGCTAAGTCATAATTATGAGATAATATATTGTATTTTATCTGAGTGGTGGGAATGGGCTTCCATAGTTTAAAGATGATAATGAAGACGAACGTTCTTTTTTACTCTCCCCGTAAAAAACCACTAACATCAGGAAGTAGCCATCTTTAACTGGTTTATCAGCAGACAGGCTGATGGATGGCTTTTACATCCTGAGAACTGCTTCTGTTCTTCGTTCTCTAGCCTCCGCTCATCGTCTTCAACAAAGACACCCTTTCAGTTAAAGTAAAGGAAGATGGGGTGGCCTTGGAATGGCCTTCTCTCTGGGGTCAACCAAGTACGACAGAAAAAGTTTATAGGCTCAAATAAATTAAAGATACATTTTCCTTCCTGCTCTCAGTTAAACTGATGAACTGCAGAAGGTAAATAAAGAGACTTCCCATTGAGTCAGCCTCTTTACCCTGATGGTGCACTTCCCCTTAACTGGATTCAATTAAAACCATAATTCAAAAGGAGGACAGATTCAATGTAGGTCTGTAAAAAGATCTTTAATAATAATCATTATTTAGGTGGGCTGGTTCCCATCCATCATGTAAAGCTGGAGTCTTGAATAAAAGGATGTTTGGTGTGATAAAAAGAGCTCCTTAAAGGTTCCAGTGATCCAAATCCTCACTAATCATGTTAAAGCTGTGACAAAGATGTTGGTGGGTGGGAGTAATATCACTCCTTAATCCTGATATACAATAAAATAAACTCCCACTGATTTAAATCTTCCTCCTGTTGTTTTCTTTAACCCTTTAGCTTAAAGCAATAAACTTATTTTTGCATTTTTTTAGCTATTTGAGCTAAAGATAGCTGTAAAATAATCTTATTGAGGTGATAAAAATGAAATATGATAATGAAATAATTATAAACATTCTCATAGTAACATTACAAACATCACCCATAGGATTTTGCCATCTGCACAATATCGGTCAAGTTTCAAACCCCAGTTTTAGACAGTTTTTTTTTCATATTTTAGAATCATTTTCTTGAGCCAGTATGCGCTAAAATGACCCTTTAGGGTTAATGAAATGACCACCACCACCCTCTGTGGCCAGAATACCACACTTGCAACTTCAGAGTGGCGGTCCGGTCCCTGTTGGACTTAGAAAAATGGAGCTGACATGCCTGGTGCTGCAGTTTCCTGCATGTTTTAGATCATAAACACAGCTGATTTGTTTGATTTAGTGATGAACCGCTCCTGTAGACACTAATGAAGGCTGAGGAGACATTTCAGCAGTTAGATTAAGGTGTTAAAAAGATGAACGCACAGCGAGGTGATGAGTTTCACTTTCGCTTTTTACATCAGTGAATTAATAACGGACTCTAGGGGGCGATAAAAGCAAGCAAAACTACAAGTGTGCCTTTAAGTTATGCCAGTTGTGCCAAACAAACATAAATATCTCAAAAACGATTCCTCGGTTCTGTCACTTTTTGACATTTTGAGTGAGAGGAGAAGTAGCTGAAGAGTTTGATGTGTAATATGTGCACGGTATGTAAAGGTTGTGTCATTAAAAGAGTAAAAACGGACACAGGTCATTTCCAATATATCGGCCGATTATAGCGGACATCTCTACATTTGATCTATATTTCCAGGTTGACTGTGGGGTTTCATTTGAGCAGTTTAGAATTTTTCTGCCAATTTCTGACTTTCTGTTTTTAAAAAATAAGTGAAAGATAGTTCCTTTCATCTGGAACAAAGCTGATAAGCTGTGAAACGTTCATGCCACAGTAATAACTTGGATTTTATAGCTAGAATCTTTCCTGTGACACAAATAATCACAAGCAACTGACCTAAAATCCAAGCGCCTGTATATGTTTCAGCATATAAAATGGAATCAGCCGTTGCACCAGACATGCTGATTTATTTTCACACCCACAAAGCGACAGCTTCTCCTAGTCTGGCAGCTCCTCAGCTGCCCTCCACCCCCACTCCCTCCCATCTGTTGCCCACCTGATCCGTGCAAACAACTCATCTGCTGGCCATCTTTTCTTAAAACACGCATGAGATGAAGAAGAAAAGAAAGAAGTGACACTACTGGTGTTCTCAGCACATTGATTGTTTTGTTGTTCCAGCATCATCCAGGAATTACCAACATCCTTATTCCTGTCACTGTGCAGAACGGGATTCCCTTCCTCCTGCTCTCCAGCTAAAACGTCTAGAACCACATAAAAAAATATTAAAAACAATGGTATGGGGTCAAAATGGACTCAGCTCCATGTAAACTCGAAAAAAGAAATTGCAAATTCAAATAAAAATTGAAAACTCGAAAAAATAAATTGTAAATTGAAATAAAAATTGAAAACTCGAAAAAAGAAATTGTAAATTCGAACCAAAAAACTTGAAACTTGAAAAAATAAATTGTAAATAAAAACAGTAAATAAAAAAAATAAATATAACTTTGAACCTAAAACTGCAACCAAAAAACAAATTTCATTAAGGAAAACTAAATGAAACAAAAGTTGTGGCCGAGTTTACGTTTCTCTTTCTCCTCTGCTCTCAGGCCTGAGTTTACGTTTCCAATACTTTCTTTTCGTTTACGATGCTGAGCCTGATTTCACATGGGGGGCGGGCTTTGGGCTCATTGGCTGCATGGGAAATGAATGACAGCTTGGTGAAAGCGCTTAGGTTTGACATCATTTCCGCCCAGGTCGTGTTTCTGTTGTTAGCAGTAGCACCATGGTTAGCACATCGACATTGCGCAATGGTGAGCCTACCTGCGTTGGGCAGACCACCGTTCATCTGCAGTAAGTTATTTTTTTCTGTTCATTTACCGTTTATGCAGTTAAAAGTTTTGTTTTTGTCTGAGTTATTCAATGTGATTGAGCAGCGTGTGCTTCTTGTTAGCGGCTAGCAAGGTTAGCCTTAGCTAAATTCTGAATTACACAGCATCTTTGTCAGATCACCATTTCTATTTAGCTCATTTTAACTTGAAAGTGAATGTGTGCGGATTCTCACAGATCTCAGTAACATGGAAGGTAGCCTAACCACCAAGCATGAAGCATATGCATCATTTTACACACAAGATTAATGCTAAGTTACATCTAATTACTGATAATATGTCTCCAATCCTGGTCCACGAGATCTGCTATCCAGCATGTTTTACTTTCTAACTCCTGCACACCTGATTTTAAAAACCAGAAGGTCTGCAGAGCTTAAAGACCACTAATTCAACCACTGACTCAGTTCTGTAGGAGCATGTAAACTTGGGTTTAATAAATTAGCAAAAATATTGGATGAGACCTGCTTTACATTCTGCATTTTTGTTGTTTTCAGGAAATGTTGGAGAAGCAAGTTATGGGAAGATTTCTACTAAGAGTTCAAGAGGCAGGTCACCACCAGACCACACTGGTGCTGTTCACAGCTCGTGGATGTGGAGGAGGAAGTTTCACAATCTGCGGTTTGTATATGAATACCCAATGTAATATGCTCGCTCTTATTTCAGTTTCTGTCAGTGAGCCCAAGGGCAGCTGTAACTACAATGTAATTCATCGCCAGCAGTGTGTAAAAGTGTGTGGATTGATAAATAAGTCACTGTGGTGTAAAGTGCTTTGGAGTCCTCTGAAAGTCGCTGTTCAAGTGCAGGTCATTTATCATTTATGTGGAGGTGTACACAAAGTAAAC